>PVJA010007512.1:0-68219 GCA_004027025.1 Myocastor coypus | reverse complement strand
TTTCTTTCTTTCTTTCTTTTTTCTATGCAACATTAATAGGGAGGTGGGTCATGCCCACACACTGCACTCTATAGAATGATTGTGAGGACAATATGCAATATGTCAACTTTCAAAGAAAAAAAGGGGGAAAAGAAAAAAAAAAGTAATGTGGATTTAGAAAGGTTAATGTTTAGTTGTTTGATCAGTCTTATATACCTATATGTATTAATCTAAACTGATCCAATGATGAAAATATGTAATATAACTATTGTTAAATTTAAACAATAAAAGAATTGAACAAAAATAAAATAAAATGAACCCAGGTTATTTTTAAATGCAATTTTACGTGACTTTAGTTTGAATATAATTTTATTTGGCTTGAATTACTTTAGTTTTAAGAAGTTTGAATATGAGAACATAAAATACTATGTTCATGTGAGGCTGTATATGAATCAGTAAGCCTAAAGTATGTTAGTAAAAGTTCTTTTAACACATGTGCACAGAAGACTACCCATTTCACCATGTCCAGGAATAAGATATATTGACAAAACAGAAACTTCTGGTTAGCAGGAAAGTCATATTATTGATTGATTTTTTTCTATCAAGTATTCAACACCATTTGTCATTCAAGAAATGCGAATTAAAATGACACTGAGATTCCATCTCACCCCAGAAAGAATGGTTAACATCAAGAAGTCAGCCAATTAACAAATGCTGGAGAGGCTGTGGGAAAAAAGAAACACTTCTCTACTGTTGGTAGGAGTGCACACTGGTACAACCACTATGGAAGTCAGTGTGGAGATTCCTTGAAAAGCTAGGTATGGAAGTCCCATTTAACCAGATATTCCCCTCCTAGATGTTTTCCCAGAATAACTGAAAATATATCACAGTAATATATGTATATCCATTTTATACCAGCACAATTTGTCATCTTGGAGACAACACAAATGCCCATCAGTTGAAGAATGGATAAAGAAGATGTGACATTTTTAAGCAATGGAGTATTATTTAGCCATAAGACTATGATATAGTTGAGGCTTTTATTGGTAAATGAATACACCTAGAGAAAATTCTCTTCAGTGAAATATATCAGACTTATATATGCAAACACCATATTGTCTCCTTAGTGTGGCAACCCAAAATAGAAAATAAAATCAAAAGGGTACAATAGATATGGGGAAAAGGAAATAAACCTATTCAAAAAGAAGGAATTACTGTGTTGAGGAGAACATGAGAGGGAGGGGAGAAGGAGATATATCTATGTATGTTAAGTAAGATGCTTTGGACTGCTGATTTCTGCTGGCCTATGGAAAGGAACAGTTAATGTTTAACTTGTTTTGCCTTATTTTATTAGTTCTTTCTCCTCTTCCTCTTCTTAATTATTTATTTATTTATTTATTTATTTATTTATTTCTTGTTTCAGAACCTTTGTTTGTTTATTCACTCATTTTTTTTTTTTATGGCTGGCTCAGCCCACCCCAAGGGCAGGGCTGGCGCAGCATGTGGTGCCAGGGATCGAACCGTGGTCCCTGAAACCGCCCAAGCTTTTCCAAGCGGGCGCTTTAGACCACTGAGCCATCCGGCCGGGCCCCCTTCTTCTTAATTTCTTATATATTTTTTTTCTCCTTTTGCTTTCTTCTTGCAATTTTACATGCATATATCGGTAATATGAGTAACTGATTGGAAGACAACACTATGCATTGTAACTAATACTGTTAGTTTAAGTGAAATTCTGTATCACATCATTTTTATATTTTAATACTATTTTGTACTCTTTTTAAAAAATAAAATAAAATATCCTGATTTGCTTATCTAGCAATTAATGGATTCAATTAAGGTAGATTTAGAACATTAAAGTCAAACAAGAGATCTTTTTGAATACATACCTTAAACAAGTTTGAGCCTTCCGCAGGAGAGATCAAATGGACTTAGTTTGGGAAACTACAATTTCTCATCAGAACTGACCAGAGAGGGAAGTGCAGTTGTATTATAAAGACAAGGCAGAGGGAACAGAGGGGGAGTGTGAAGAGGTGTCTAGAGGAGAGATTGGTGTTCAGGATTGCAAGCTGCAAGCTTGTGTGCTAAAATGCTATACTCAAAGCAGAGGGCACAGAGTGAGTCATCAAGAATCTCTTTGCTTTTATCCTAAATAGCAGCTGTCTCAGTGACTAGGACAATTCACCGTTAGACTTCCAGAAATTCAGGTCCCGAAGGCAAGAGTGTCCCTTTCGTGAGGCTGATGATGCAACCCAAGCTTCCTGAAATCCCCTTCTTCAGAGTTCACATCCTCATGGCAGTTTACTTGTGTGTAGATGGAAAGCAGAGGTTATACAGATTTTAAATATTTCTGAGTCTTTCACAGTGAGTTCTTGTGGTCATGACTTCTGATTACGATTTTCTTTTCCTTGACTACAAGGAGAAAAGGAGATTGTTATTTCAACCTGAATAATTTCAGAATGTGTGACAATTCTAGTTCTTATTTTAAATTAATACATGGCCACCCTCATGCCTTTTTCAGGGCCTCAGTACATTTATTTATTTATTTATTTATTTATTTATTTATTTATTTATTTATTTATTTATTGCAGCACCGAGGATTGAACTCAGGACCCTTGCCAGGCAAGCTCTTATCCCACTGAGCTATTTCCTTGGCCTCTTCTCAGTACATTTTAATTAGTGTGAGCCAGTATTTTCACGTCTGATTGCGGCTGGATACTGACAAGAATGAGCCAGCCTTCTAGAAAACTGACTTTATTTCTTTCTAAAAAATATTTTTTTATTTGGTACAAGGTCTTGCTATGCAGGTCAAACGTGTAGTGATCTTCCTATCCCAGCCTCCCTAGTGCTGGGATAACAGGCATGTGGCATCTTGCCCAGTCTTGGTGGGTAGCATGGTGCACCAGGATTTCAGGCAGCACTGCATGTACTACTGGGGATCAAACTCAGGTCCTTGCACTTATCAGGCAGGCGATTAGACTGCTGTGCTATCTCCCGGCCCTCTGATTTTATTTCTATCTTCTGCTCATTGTTTATTTCTACATCAAACACAATTGTTATGTATTTGTGTATTAAAGTGCGTTAAGACCAGATAGAATTCAAAATACTTTGAGAAGATTTGACAAACATTTTGGGGATCTTATTTGTCTCTGCTTCAGTGTTTTGGTATAAGAAAAGTCAGGTGGGGAAACAGGTAGATCCTTGTGTGAATCTTTTGTGAATCATTTTTATTTTGAGGCCCTCATTGTCTCTAGTTGAGGTGTGATGCTTTGTCTACTACCTTTCTTGGGCTGCCCAGACAGTGCAAGTGCTTTTGCGGCTGTGACCTTGCTTGTCTGAGATCGACGTGCTCTTTTTTTTCCAAAAACAAATTAGTAGTACATTCCCAATAATTGACACAATGCATATTGTTGTCCTCGTAGTAGTTATACAGAGCACAGGGTATAGACATGATAATTTTTCTAATAATTGTTGGTGCAAAAAATTTCTTCCATTGGGGCCCGGCGGGATGGCTCAGTGGTCTAAAGCGCCTGCTTGGGAAAGCTTGGGCGACTTCAGGGACCGCGGTTGGATCCCCGGCACCACATGCTGCGCCAGCCCTTCCCTCAGGGTGGGCTAAGCCAGCCATAAAAATGAATGAATAAACAAACAAAGGTTCTGAAATAATAAATAAATAAATAAATAAATAAATAAATAATAAAAAAAAACTTAAAAAAAAATTTCCATTGATCTAAGAGAAAGTAGTTGTACACATAGTCCGATATTCCATAATCACAATGGATTATTGGCAGAACTGGCAATGTCCAGAAGCTGTTGATGTAAGCCTTTTACAACTCAGCATTTATTGTGCTGAGGGTGTTGTATGCATGGGCCTCTAGAACTCTCTTCCTCCTCATGCATGGTCTGTGCTGCTGTGCTTTCATTTTCTGTTCTGAACCCCACGAAATGGTGTGGTTCTTTTAGGGTGCCAATATTTATTTAAACTAAACATGGGGCTGGGAAGATAGCTCCAAGGCACAAGTGCCTGCTGGGCAAGAGTTTGAACCCCGGTCCAGCAAAAAAATAAATAAATAAATAAATAAACTAAACAGCATGTTTTTTCTTTGCTTTGTATTTATCTCCCATTTCCAAGTTTCCATCTGGTCATTTTTCTTCTTAAAGAACATATTTAGTGTTTGCTACAGGACAATTGTACTGGTGATAAATTTTACTTTGTCTATGAAATTGTTTGTATTTCATTGCCATTTCTGCAGGGTATGGAGTTCTAGGTGATCCTCCTACCTCACTCCCACTGATGCCTCTGTGTGTATTCTTTTTCTGTATGTGGAGATATTCCTTTATTTTCTGGATTTTGTTGGCAAATAGCTGTTGTTTTTATCATTTTTTTAAGAACATGTCTCTTTCTTTCCTCTCTTGTTTTTCATACATGTCTTCTTTATTTTTTTCTTTTCATAAGCTCTGTCATAATGTATGTACATGTTTTGGCATCTATGGTTTAACTTATATGCTTGGATCTGAACTGTTTCTAAACATTTTGGAAAATTCTTATTCACTATCTCCTTACATTTTTTTCTGATACTTTTTCTGTCTTCTCTTCTGGAAAAACTATGTGTATTTTAAGTTCCTTTGTGTTATTTCATATACCCCTATTTTTCTTTTGTTTTCCTGTATTTTTGTCTTTTTATATTTTCTTGGAACATTATTTGTGTTCTAATTCAGTCCTCAAATGTGTTTAATTTTCTGTTAAACCATTCTTTTCTTTTGCGGGACTGGGATTTGAACTCATGACCTTACACTTTGCCAGTCAGGCATTTGTGCCCCAGAGCTAGCTCCATGGCCCCAAACCATTCTTAATTTTAATTCAGTTTTTAAAATTTTGGTTATTGGTTATACATTTGTTTAGTCAATCCTTGTATGATTTTAAAGATTTTCTGATGTCTAAGAAAACTGACTTTTCATTCCTTAAACATTAGTTATTGTTATTTTAAAGTCTATAGTTGGTCATTTCACCCATTGAATTTCCTTCAGGGTTTTTTGTTTGTTGTTCATTTGTTTGTACTTGGAATCAACCTCTAGATCTTGCTATGCCAGGCAGACCTTTATACCACTGAGCTGTCTCCCTGGCCCTAGGTTTATTGTTTATTATTTGTCATTTTTTTCCTCTTTTTCTTATTGTTATCTTGCCACCTTCTATAAGTAGCTGATTTTGCGTGCCTTCACAGAGTATACAATCTGATTCTTGGTGTGTCTTTTTGAGACAGGGTCTCACTCTCCAGTTCAGGCTGGTCTTCAGCTCACTTTTAGGCTATCAAACTCCCAAGACCCTCCTGCCTCAGCCTCCCAACTGCTGGGATTAGGGCTATGTACCACCATACTAGGCTTAATCTGAAAGCTCTGACTCATATTCTTTTTCCTCCAGGAAGAGTTAGACTTGCTTGTTCCCGCTGATGTGTAATTGAAGAGAGCAGATATTTAAAAAGACTGAAATGCTGATGATAATTTGAGCTGAGGATGTAGCTTAGTGGTAAAGCACTGACCTGGCAAGTGCAAGGTCCTGAGGTGAACTCTATTTATAAAAAGAAGCAACAAGCAACAGTAACATCCCTCCCTCAAAAAAAAAAAAAAAAAAAAAAAAAAAAAAAAAAAAGGCAGGGTGTGGTGGTGCATTCCTGTAATCCCAGCACTCTGGAGGATGGGAAGCAGGAGGATCACTGCGAGTTCAAGGCCAGCCCAGGCTACAAAGTGAGCTCACATGGTTCGAAGCTGAGTTTCTGGCACTAAGTGGTTGCCTATCGAGTTTATCCTCCCTTTGGGAATGTTTTATACCTTATTAATTAACTAACTAGCGTTTCTAACACAAGCCTGATAAACTGACAATAGCTCTTAACAATTTAATGAGCCCTGAAACCCAAATTCCCCATAGCCACTAGAATCCCCAAGCTCCATTCAGCTCCTTGGCCTCTCTTGAGTTGTCCACTACCTCGCAGTGAAAAGCAGCTCCAAGCACCAGAGTCTCCTTTGCCTTCTTTGCAGTGCTTCCTTAGAACCAGCAGTCAGGATCTTGGGCCTGTATTGGTTCTTTGCTTAAATATGATGGTGTTTTAAAAATATTCCTTAGTTTGTCTACGTAGTCTCAGTGAAAAGTTTGACACCATTCTTTAGTCTTCTACTAAGGAATGCTGTAATTGTTTCCTTCCCCTGTGATCTGATGTTTGCGTTCTTTGGAATATTCTCAGTAACTCATTTCTTGGTTTATTGTTATTTCCTATTAGCTGTCTCCTCAGGTTAATCCAATTCTAATTGCAATGGGGGGGGGTCAGCATATTTCCACCAGGAATGCTTCTGTTGAATCCTGCATGTTTTGGTGTGAAATATTTTTATTATTGCTTAAATATTCTGGTTTTCATTATGAAACTTTTTATTTATAAATTTTTTAACTTCCTAATAACTGGGGACTCTCTAATTTGTCTTTTTTGCACTGATTTATGACTTAATTATGTTATAGTCAGAGGACATTACTGATTTTGAAAATTTCAATCCATAGAAACTTGTTGAGACTGCCTAAGGTCCAATGGATGCTTAACTTTGTTATGTTCTAAATAAACTTGAAAAGCAAGCATATATTTAAATTATGAAATGCAATATTCACTTATATTAGTGCATGTTTGGAGTACATAGTGAATATATTTATTGTGGGTGATTGCAACATGCACATAACCTACCTTATTTTTACATCCTCTTCTGCAGCTTGCAATTTTCTATACTTGCAAGTTAGGTTGTCTTTATTAATTTTTTTCATTTTATGTACTTGGTACAGGGTCTCACTACACAGCTCAGACTTGTAGTGATCCTCCTGTTTTCAGCCTCCCCAGTGCTAGGATGACTTGGTCACCTGCTTAGCGTGCCCCAGGGATGGGGTTACATGGCATGTGGGACATGGAATCGGGTTACATGGCATGTGGGACATGGAATCGAACCCTGATCCCTGTGCCTAGTCCTAAAAAGGACCCTAGTTCTAGCTTTTTGAGGAAGCTCCATACTGATTTTAGCAGCAGCTACACCAGTCTACATTCCTACCAACAGTGGAGAGGGGTTCCTTTTCTCCCACAGCCCAGGCAGCATTTGTAATTGGTTGACTTCTTGAAGGAAATCATTCTTTCTGGGATGAGATGAAATCTCAGTGTTGTTTACATTTGGACCTCTTGAATGACCAATTATATCAAACATTTGTTTTTCATATATTTATTTGCCATAAGTATTTCTTCATCTGAGATGACCATTTTTGGATTGAGGTCTTTGAGTTTGAAGAAGGGTCTGATTTTTTCAATTCTTTATATGTTCTAGATAGAAGTCTTTTCTAAGGGACAGTTGGATAAAAATTTTTCCCAACTTCTGGTTTATCTTAGAGATTTGTTTTGATGCACAAAAGTTGTTTAATAACATGAGATTCCAGTTGTTGTTTCTTTGAAGTATTTCCCATGAAGTTTGGCTTTTGTTCATGAACTCCCTGCCTACACCTATATCTTTAAGATTTCTACCTACATTCTCTTCTGGTAGATTGAGTGTTTCTATTTGAATATTTAGATCTTTGATCCATTTTGATTTTAGGTTAATGCATGGTAAATGCATGGGTCTAATTTCAGTCTTCAACATATAGAGAGCCAGTTTTCTTTTCCAGCAGTATTTAATAAACGGGCTATCTTTCTTCTAGTGAACATGTTTGATTGTTTTGTTAAAGATAAGGTGACTGAGTGTGTTTCAGGTATCTACATCTTCTACCTCAAGTCTGGTTTTCTTTCTTTTTTTTGCCAGTACCATGCCAATTTTATCATAGCAGCTCTTGGGAGGCTGTAAACAGGAGAATCACTGTGAGTCCGATCTAGTAGTGAGACCCTGAACATCCTGGAGACCCCACCCTAGGATACAAATGATCAAACAAAATTGCACTAATACAAGTTTTAAAAAGGTAAAAGATGGACTGAGAGGAGGCTACAGCTTGCTTGGTGTTGGCACAATGAGTCTGTTCCTGCCCTAGGTAGGAGATCAGGGCGATCCTGTGAGAATGTGTTTTTGTGTAAGGTTTTCTTGGCCTGAGTTACAGTGACCTGTGGTTTATTTTAGGATGGCTGCTTGACCAAAGTTGTACTCTCTCCAGTGCTGGATGCCACAGTGGCTGAATGGGGAGGGGCATTAATGACAACATGTCACTCCCATGTTTGGCATCAAACTCATCCTTTCTTGGGAATAAAGTCTCAGTCGCTTACTTCATTACTTTGTTTTTCTTGGAAAGGCTTTAAAAAAATCTCACAAGAGTCACTCTGTGTCATCAGAGAGACCCACAGATAAAAAGGCAGTTTCTCTGGGCAGCAATGGAGAGCAGAGAGCTCTCTGCTATGGGCGCAGCACCTTGTCTGACCTTACTGTGTGCAGAGTGTCTCCTGTGACTGCAGCGCTGGATCTAAGGCCTCAGCTATAGGCAACTTGGTGAAGTGTGCATGGCAAGAAGGGGACAGGAGAGTCCACAGGGCGCATTTCTTTCTTGTTCAGGACCCATTTAATATTAGCAATGAAAGACTATAGTTTCTTCAAAACCCGATATGAATCAATGTCATAAAGAAAATTGCTCCTGAGGAGTGAAGCTTCTTTCATCTCTCACACAGGCAAATTTCTGAAATGCGTAGTTACCTGATCCTGCTTTTGTTGACTGTGTGCATTTGCCACTTTCTTTTTTTCTTTCTTTTTTCTTTTTTTTTTTGCCACTTGCTTTCTTACTCAGCTTTTATGCAGCCTCTGGTAATGCTGATCTTTTGAAAGCTATTCCTGAACTGATTTCTGGAACAGTGTGTACTTAGTTACAGCTCTGGCCCTTGTCTCCTGCTTCCTGGCTGCCATGGTTTGAGCAGCTTCCCTGTGCTATGTCCTTCCACCATGCCATTTCTGCCCTGGAGTTAGAGGACCATGGACTGGGTCCCTTGAACCCATGAGCCCAAAGAAACTTGCCATCCAATAAGTAGTAGGTATCAGGTATTGTATCCTAGAGACAGGAAAGTAATTAATACAGTCATCCAGACTCATGGATCGTCCTTCTAAGTACTGATGTCTCTGATAGGAATTTTCAGGTAGGTTTCTTTCTGGAGAGCTAGAACCATTTTTCTAGCTACTCACTGGATATTTCTACCTGGATTTGCTAAAATGGAACTTTTGACTCCTACTCATTCCTTTAAATCTTATTTGTCCTTGATTTCTCGGCCTTGATCATCACCTACCCACACCAGAAACTGGAGTCCTCTCGTATTTCTTTCTCTCTGTTATCTCACTCTGCATCCCCTCACCAAGCCTCTCAGCTTCACCTCTTTCCTGCCACCCCTACTACTGTTGTCTCTCAAGCTCTCAGTCTTTGCTACATGGTACATCACTCCATCCTCCAAGTGCTATCAGAGTCCTCTTGCCAAACAAAAAGCCCTGTTGTGTTACTTATAAAATGCTCAAAACTTGTCATCCCCTATAGGGCATAGGGCAAGCTCCTCAGCATAATACTCAAGGTAAGTGCTCACATGACTGCTGTTAGACTGCATGGCTTCTTTGTATTGCAAGCAATAGCACCTCCCCCCTCAGGATATACAGCCTCACTAATGCAAAAGAAGACTTGCTGGGGCAATGTATTAATTACTTACACATTATTGGGATAAAATGCCCGACACCACAACTTGGAGGGGGAGAGGTCCATTTGGGTTCAAAGATTTTAGTCCATGGTTGGCTGATGACAGGGCAAAAATGGCATAGTAGAAGGACCTGGCAGAGGGACTTGCTCAACCTATGGTAGCTAGGGAGCAGAAAGGAGAAGGGAGGAGCTGGGGGCAAGAATATCCCTTTTGAGGTCACACCCTGCCCCTTCCATCCAGACCTTACCTCTTGACAGCACGTTCAGCTACAGACTGCTGAATGGATTACTCCACATTAATGGCTACAGTTACCTATGATCAACCAAAGCTTTGTTTCTGAAAGCATGAGACTGTATGGGACATTTGAGATCAAATCATAACAGGAAGCATGGATTTAGGTGGGAGAAAGGCACTTCTATTAGGGGGATGTCTTAGGGGACAGGGATTCATTTCCAAAGCTTAGGCTGATTTCAGTGGAGTTTTCAGCTGCCTTCCCCTCTGCACATGTTCCCAGGCTATCCTGAGGCCATTCAGTATTCAGTCCAGAACACTAACTTACCTGCAAGCTCTCTCCTGCCTCTGAGAGCACATAGGCTTCCACGGCTGATTCTTCCTTTAGCATTCATAGTTAACTCATTATTTATCAGGTCCCACTAAGCACCACCTCCTCCCAGGAGGTTTCTTTGCCCTCATGGCCTGAACTATTTGCCATCACTCAGTGCACCCATAACATGGAGGATATATGTTTGCCATGTCACTTATCATATGGTTATAATGATTAACTTCTACATTTTTTTGTCTCCCTTTCTGCTCTGTGAACAACAAGAGGGCAGAGGGTAATACTTTATTCATCTTTATATTCCTGGCCTGGCTTGGGTAGATCCTCAGCAAATTAATTGTAGGCCATTGACAGAAATTATGTAAAACTCTGGATTCTAAGCTTAGACAGAACTACGGAATTGCTTATTAGCAAAAAAAAAAAAAATAAATAAAAATAAAAAAAAAATAAAATAAAATAAAGAAAATAATAGTATTATTTAATGATGCAAAACCATTTCAAAAAACACTAGAAAGAAAGTGTCATTTCTTATTTATGAGCAAAGGCATGAATAGGAAGAGGGCAGATGCCAACAGCAGGCAGGGAGAGCATCGGGCTTTCATGAAAGGGCCTTGAGGCAGAATTTAAGAGGTGGCCAGACGTAGGAGGCAGCAAAGATGTGAGGAGGGCAGAGGAGCTCAGAACAGGCTTGAATTATGCCTGAGAGCAGGCAGGGGAGCGTCTGTTTAAAGCCCATGTTTGCAATTGACTGGATGTTTGACCTGTGGGCAAGTCATTAACCTCTGTGTCTTAGTTTCCACATCTGTAAAGTGGAGATAATAATGTTTCCCTACTTCAAAGAATTATAGATTAATCAATGTCTGAAAAATGTCTCTAACTTGGGCAACTCTATGTAAATATCCAGAGCAGCATGGAGGGGCGTCAGGTGGGAGGACTGGAGGTATAAATCTGAGCTTCCTTTTAATTTATTCAGAATATTCAAGATGAAAAATAATTCCTAGTGTCCTCATCCTAGAGAATACTCTTTCAGAACAGCAGTTATATATATATGTATATATATATATTTTTTTTTTGTACTGACATTTATTAGCACGTGCCCTAGTACAGGCGCTGGGGCTTGCCCATGGTGCTCTGATGTACAGGGCCCGCACGTTCTGCCAATTCTTCTTGAGCAGCGACACCAGGAAGTTGACGGCCAGATGGATGTTGTACACAAGCTCATCATCTGTCATCTTCACATGACCAACAGCCACCGCCAGACACAGGACCTTCTTCATCTGGAACTTGATCGTGGACTTGACTTCATCAACCTTGGCCACCATGTTTTCGTTGTGGGTCAGCAGGGAAGGGAACTTGCCAGCCTTATTGAGGCCGGGTCCCAGGATTCGTGGGATCTGCTTAATCAGAGACTCTAAGGCCAGAAAGGCATCATATTTCTTGGCCAGCTTTTTAACCAGCTTCTTATTCTTGTTGAGTTTCTTCAGTGCCTTGATGTCCATGTGGGGGATATCCACGGCCTTGGCCTTGTCGCAGTGAACAGCAGTTATATTTACTTCTCAGGAATATGTCTTTTAAATGAATGCATGACTTTATTTTGCCAGAGGAGAGGAATTCACTGAGGTCTGTGAATTCCAGGCATGTGGGGACCCAGGCTTCTTGAATGACTCCAACAGGACTCCAGTGGAGACTGCTGTCCTTCTCCTTGCAGTAGGCCATTAACTTCAGACCTGTGTCATCTTGTTTCTTCTTTTTTTCTCCCCTCTGCTGAGCTTCCCCTTACCTGAGTAAGTCCCCATGCAGGGAGAGGACAGGCGGGGTGTGTAGAACTGCAGCTCGGGTTACTTGGTCCTGCTACCATAGGATTGCAGTTGGTAAGCTGTTAGCTTTTGTGTGCTTCTTGTATCTCGATGTGATTTTCTGAAAGGTGCTTTGGCTAGTTTGGGCGCCCTATCATGCTGGATGCAGTGATGGGTACAGAAAGCAGTGTGGGAACAGTGTTCAAACTACCCCTTGCCTTAGACAACAAATACGACAGACTCCAGAACTCTGATGAGACAGGAAAAAGAAAAAAAAAAAAAAAGGGCAAATAGTTGGCTGAAGGGGAGCTGGGCCAGAACAGGGAGGGCAACTCATTAAAAGTAGAGCTTTGTGCATAGGGAGAAGAGGAGGAGGAGGAAGAGGAGGAGGAGGGAGATTTGGCCTACTTCTTAAGGAGGTCTTGTATGAGGGAGCAAAAGAAACTTTGAAGGGATATTTATAAGTTTCACTAGATTGTGGAGCAGGCACTTGGTGTGCCTGGTTGGCTAACCAGAGTCCAAGATCATTCAAGAAACTCAAGATCTTAAAAGCAAGAGAAAGGAAAGACAGTGGCTTAGACAGAGTAGGGCAGTGCCCTTGAAAGGTGGGGCCACTCACTGAGCATTGCATGTGGCACTGTGTGGCTGGTCAGGCGAGGTCTCTCTCCTCCGGCCTTCACAGTACTGGCTTTGCCAGTTCACCGCTATGTACCAGGCCTGCCTTTTCCTAGCCATAGTTTGATGCCAAGGAGGAAAGAATCAGGTCTAAATTGAGGCCATGTGCATGCAAGGCTGTGTGGGGCTGTGGGGGATGCCTAAAGCCCTGGAGTATCTCAGATGGTTGCAGTTGATACTTGCACTGAGGACTTCTAGTATACCCTCTGCTGGTTATTTTATGTACACTGCTTTGCCTTCATAGCTTTCCAGTTAAGGAGCAGAGATCAATGAGAAAGCTCTCTTGTGCAGGGAGTTATTGGCAAACACCACTGTATTCTGGACTTAACATTATTATGCAGTCTTCTTTCTTAAGAAGCAACTTTTTGCTACATTGCTTTGGCAGTCTTTTATTTTTCTTTTGAACTGTGAGATAGACATATCTCTAAGTAACCTTTTAACCTTAAGTGATGTTAAGCAAGTCATAAAAGTAGCTTTTGTATTGTTATTTTGTTTGAAAATATTAGCTGTTTATTATAGTCACAGTAGTGGTGTAGATCAGACCCAACCCTCCTGGGGCAGCGCTGTTATTGATTTGTACATAGACTTGGATAAGACATTTATACCCTTTCCAAGTCCCTACCCACCTCCTCTTGCCTCTCCCACTTATAAGAGGAAGCTACAGGACAGAGCCTGATGTGCATCTGTGAGGCACACACACACACACACACACACACACGCACACGCGCACGCACACGCACACACATACACACACTATTATATATCATTTTTTTCCTTGGCTTTTTGAGACTCCTTTTTCTTTATTAGTACTGCCTAAAATGGAATAAACTTACTGTCTGTTTTTATCTTCTGAATAAGATATTCTCAAAGACAGCTTCTTTGGGAGAGTATGAAATAATTAATTATCTCTCCCCTCCATCTTCCCGAATCTGTTTAATTTGAACTTTCTTAATGAAATCTCATCTCTCATAAATGCTGGGATGGTCCATTTTGCATGTGCCTGCTCTGTCCTGCTTTGAGTGATGTGTAAATAAGAGGCAATCCAGTGATGAGTTTTGCTTATGTGATGCAAAAGGGTGGAGAGGGAGGAGGGTTTGATGAATAGAGGCAACCAGAAAATGTACTTGATAATAACATGGCTGTGATTGATGTTGCAATTCCTGAAAAATTATCATTGTGATATAATTATTTGTTTATGAACTGTGCCCTGAGACTCCCAAGTTTGAGATTATTCATGGCACAGATAAAAACTCTAAAGTCAATAATTCATCAAGAGTATAATGGCTTTGTTTGGGGGAGGGGGTCACATGGATATTATATCCTGTTTCTGATGCTTCTGCTATAAATCTGAGCACTGTTTCAGTACAAGGAGAGATACCTCCTTACCTTCTGCTCTTTTTACCCTCTTAAAGTAGTTTTCATTATTTGTATATGCTATTTTAGAAACAATTTAATTTCGTTTTTCCAGAAAATTCTCTCATCATCACTTGGGTTATTCTCAGTTTTTCATGACTACAAAAGGAGTGAGGTGATTAGAAGAATGAAAAACAGGTGTACTTTTTTCCCAGAGAAATATAAGACGATAACTAGAAATTCAAGGCCTATGAATTTTAATTTCGGATGGGACAAACATTCTGTGAATGTATTTGGCTTGGTCTCCTTGATCTTGATCCACAAAAGAGGATGGGGTGGGGATGGGGACATAATTTTAGAAAACTGATGAGTTTGGTTTTATAATTCTTACTTTAATTTTAAGTGGATTTCATACGTACATATGAAGAGTCTTGGTATTTCTCATCTCGATTCTAATCCCATAAAGTGGCTACAATGATGGTTCAACTATTTTTTTTTCAATTTCCTTCTCATGGTCAGTTTATTTCTGCCTTGGTTTACTTACAAGGCAGTATCCCAGTGATATATTTGCTATGGGTGTGTGATGTGCCTGTAGCTGAGGCGTACATAAGTGCTAGGGCTAGATCTTTATTCTCCAGCTGAGCTGTGTGAAGTGTATGTACAGTATAATGAAAAGGTCTATTTCAGAGTATAGACTGTTGCTTATCTTTCATGCCTGGTGAACAAATTCCCTTACATTACTTTCTCCTTATGGCTACACCAACCTTATATAAAGGCCATATAACAAATAGGATCATGTGAGGCCTACCTGAACAAGTCTGTGGAGTTAGGACTGATGGTGCTTCAGCAGGCTCTTTGTATCACTGAAAGTTCTAAAGGGTTCGCCATCACTGACCCAGGATTCTAGTTGAACAGAGGCTTAAGATGAGATGTTAATGTGGTCTAATTGTAGGAATGACTACCATCACAGGCAGATTTAGTTAAGAGCTCAGAGTCTTGAGTAAGAGATAGCATGGGACATCTCTATCATGTAGGTGCCAGATTACATTTATATCTGTGTGATTTGTGTAAGGCCACATCTTAATAGGGGCTTTTATAAGTTGAATTGTGTCCCTGCAAATGTTGAGCTCTCTCAGTTCTCAATACTCCTGCATCTGAACTTATTTTCATGGCATAGTGTTGTACATGTGATGAATGAAGGTACAATCATAATGGAGCACCTTGGTCCTTAATCTAGTGTGAATGGTGCTCTTAGAAAAGAGGGCTGCTGCTGCTGGTGGTGGTGGTGGACTTATTGTGAAGATGGTCCTTTGATGAGGGAAGTAGAGATGCATTTCCAAGCTAAGGATCACCGAGGATTGGAGGTAACTGACAGAAGCAGGGAGGTGTGTGGGACAGAGCCTTCCTCAGAGCTTTCCTTGTAGTCACCACGATTTTACAAGTTCAGCCTCTAGAACTTTGAAAGAATAATACACACTTTATTATATGCCAGCTAGGTTGTGGTAATTAGGCAGCCTTAAGAAGCCAATAGAGGCCTTAGTTTCTCAGATGGGGATCACTAGTGTGTAAGAGTTTTGTCTTGTCATGAGAGGGACATTTGAAAGAACACATTTGAAAGATGTTTAGCCTAGAGAGCCACTGAAATACTAACATCCACAGTCACATCTTTGAAGACCACTGAGATAGAAGAGTATAGATTTACTCCACTTAGTTGCAGAGGCATGATTCCAGCATATAGCTATACAGTTACAACTATCTAATAGTTAGCTAGAGAGATCCTTTGCACTAGAATTACTAAGATGTGGTTTCTATGTGAGAAAGTCTCTCAGTTGCTAAGATTTCTAATAGACTGCTGTATTAATACAGCTTGTGCTCATCTGTAAGGATAAACTAAGTGGTATGTTCTTTGAAATCTAGGATTTATTTTCCTAGCTGTCCATTGAAAATGATACCATAGCTAGCTAATTTTGCTACCATGTGTCTAGGGATCTCTGTCTCTTTCTCTCTCTCTTTCTGATTTACCTAAACTATTACTGTATATAGTTAGGAGAGTATTGCAGCTATATACACCTATGACTACCTAAGATTTTTGATGGAAAATTCTGTGCCAGTCATATGGACTATCGAAGGAGACAGTAATGAATGAATTCTCTTCTTTATCCATTCTGTCATTCCTTTCTCGGTAGAAACTCAAATTATCCTGTCTTATCATATGTTATATTTTTTCATGTTTTCATCCATTACCATCCAGCAGATCTGATCTGAGTCAGCACTATTTGTAAATCACTGACATAGGCACTTTGGGGTGATGTGGAGATGAATAAGCAATGATCCATGCCCATGGGAGTTTATCAGGCCAAGCCCCCTTTTCTGTAAGTTTCCTAAGAAACTCAAGAGAAGGCAGGTGAGTGTGTTACCTTACTTTAATGTACCAGTGAAATTCCATAAGCCTCCTAGTTGTTATCAGTCTTTGGATGTCATGGGTTAGACCAAGATTCTTTTGAAATGACATGATGTGAAAGTTGCCAAAGATTATTTTCCTTCTGTCTCAAGTCTTTTATTCTTTCTGAGTTTCGAATGGTAGTAATAATCTTGGCTTGAATGGACAATCATCTGTGCTTGAAACTATACATTACCTCCTACTTTCAGTGCAATGTGTAGGCCAAATTGATTTTAAGTTGCATTAAACAAATAGATGTTGTCCAGGAAAAGGGGAAGATGGGTAAGAGTTATAGTCCACAAGGACTAAAGGCAGTTTTTTGTTTATACTCAGCTGAGCATGTATCTTTGGCCTTGTCCTTTCTGAAGCTTTTTCTTGAGGTTCTCTGCCAAACCATAACAGTATCAGCTGGGAGAAGGCAGTAGGTGCAGAGAGCTGGCTGCTGATCTTTGTTCTGTCTGTTACTTGTAAACTGGAGTCTTGACAAGCTGCTGTTGCCAGCCCGACAAGGGATAGGCTGCCAGGCCTGGGGATAAGGGTGGCAGGGCTTCCTGATTATCAATGGATCTGAGCCCAGAACTTATTTAGTCAGGCTGAGAGATGCTCTTTATTTCATGAGCGATCTATTTTAGCATTGATGGGTACACATAAAAGGGAACTTGCTGATACTAAGAGAAGCTTAGGTTTGGCAAGAATCCAAGATTCCCACCACATGGTCTAAATGCTATCTGGATTCAGTTCACCCACCCTGTTTGGCTTGCTCATTTCAACCCTCACAACCAGCACCTGCATAACAAAGAGCTGAAGGAGTGACCATCAGCACCATCCACTTTCGCCCTCATCCATCACCCCTGGGCTGTGACTGGGCGCAGCCCCACACAGAGCCCCAACGGCCATTCACTAAGAAGATCATGGTGCAGTAGGCTTCCACACTCATCTGATCATCCAGTCAGGGCTTTGAAACTTCATCAGTCCTGACTTCCCAGTCTTTCTATACTATATCCTTCTGATGCTCAAGAGCAAAAGGGAAAGGTACATTTTAGAAAAGGAGCTGGGTAGACTCGATTTTATGTTCACAGCCCCCTCTTCATTTCCTAACTTTAAGTACTTATTTCCAGGGCATAGTTAGGAAATCAAGGTACACACAACCCTAACCACAATGCTTAATCGACTTATCTAAAGCATCCTTCCACTAATAACAGCTGCCACCAAACTGGCAAATGGCTCTGCTCACTTAGCCTAGGGAGATGATAGATACTATTGTTGGTAGCTTGTGTGCAGATGCATTTGCTTCTTTGTCTTTTTTAGCCCAAGCAGTTCATAGCTCTTATCTTTTTAGAGAACATAAACTTAAAAAAGATGACCCCCTCCTTCTCCTTAACTAAGAGCTGACACTTAAAGAGAGAGTCACCAGATAACCTGCCTTACATTGTGACAGACTGTGTGCTTCCCTAACACTGTACAACCATGGCTTCTAAGTCCGTCTAGAGAAAGAAAATACATATTTAATGTAAAGAGAAGATATAAACAACAGAAGTTAGTTATATGTTATAGATTATAATAGATGAAAATATTGAGTGCATTTTAAATGATTAATGTGTGAAAACAGCCATCACTTACTGTGCATTAATCAAGAATAATGCACACTTCCCATAGTGGTTAATGTTGCAGGCCTATTGTTCAGCCTTGATAATGTGCATAATAATGCTCAGTATGACAATGAGTTTGGGTAGCTGAAAATTTAGGATGGTTGCAAGTTTTGTGTAGTATTTGGATTAGCATCTTAACCTGTGCCTTGTCAGCCTCATCAGTATACAAGCTCTCTCTATATTTTTTTCCAAAACTAGCAAAATCACAGACATAGTTTTTAGAAACTTTTTTTTCTTTTTTTTTTTTTTAAAGAATGAATAATGACCAAGGTACCTGCTTAAACAAATACTACCAGCTTTCATTAGTTAGGATGGTTACATGTAAAAGAAATGATGCCAGATAGTAACAAATCCAAGAGAAGTTTATTATGAAAATGGCACCTGCGGATGAAAAAAATTAAGTTACATAAAGACAACCATGTATGTGACATGTATGAGAATCTACAAAAGTATAAAAGCAACCCTGTTGTAAATGAAGTATGTACAGTTCTGATCTGCAGCATTATCAATGGTCAATGAAAAAATGTTTCAAAATAAGCCAGGCACTCAGGAAGTTAGGTCCGGTTAGCTCCACACAAAACAAATGTACCATAGCTGTCACTTTGTAATGTTTTAATTATTATATATATATATATATATATATATATATATATATATATATATATATATGTCTCGTAGAGTTGGTAACACTGCTAAGATTTTTACGAACAGAATATCCCTTTCTCCATTATTCAGCTACTTGGCACCAGTCTCCTCATAAAAGTTTTCATATATTTGTACAAGAAATAGTTAAAAACACAGACACAGTCTTCACAGGTAATGAAATGTTTTTTTTCATTTTGTAATTTTAAACACTACGGATTTAGACAGCAGCTGTGATTATCTGTTAGTTTAAATCACCAGAAATCATTTTGACACAACACAGAAACATTTATAAAAGAAAGGAAAAACAAACAAACAAACAAACAGCTGTCTAGCTGTTCTTTGTAGCTGATAGGTGCATTCCTTTGATTGTTCGATAGCTAGAGAGCAGAGCTTCCAAAATTAATCTTCAAATTTCCTGATCAAACTTCTTCACCTTCTAAACCTACATATATCCTTCAAGTAAGCTCACTACTAAAATGTGTGGCGTTTAACTTCCTTCTGTTATTAACTCACCATGGCTTGGGCCCAACTCACAGAATCAAAGGTTCTAGAGGAATCCACTCAACACAGTGATATTCAAAGGACAGCTGAGTTACTATATTAGCATTGCACGAATAAACAAATATATATGACAATTATATATTCCATTACCCCCTCCCACTTTGTTTTTCTTAAAAAACATTGGTTGACCTTTGAAATAGTTTCTGTCTCACTGGTAATTGCTTTATGTATTGCTCCATCAGCCAACCTGAAAGGAAACCAAAGAAAAGCACCCACTGCTTATAGGTAGAGCACAAGGGACTCTGGGAATGTCAATGACTGAGGCTGTATGGCATCATTTATTAGTATATCTGAGCATTATTCTTCAGTGCTTTGTCTTGCACTCCAGAAGAGAGAGTCATACCCAGAATTCCGTTGTGGGAAAAATGGCTCCATTCACCTTGAGCTAGTTAAGAGTCTTTATATCTCTGAGAATGAAAAAATTTTGGGTACAGGAGAAGGAAAGCATAGGAGGGAAGAGGGAGGACAGGACTGGGAGGGAAAGAAAGGAGAGGCAGGGAGAATATACACCAGCAAAGCAACAGCAGGAATATTAAAAAGTAAAACAGAGAATTCACAGACAGTAGAAGCAGTATAGGGTGACATTACAGAGGAAAGCCACCACACGAAAACCACTAACCCCCAAGAATCACTGATTCACTAGGACTGCAGGAATGGGACTGCACCACTCCGGACTAGAGATAGAGCACAGAGAAGACAAAGGACAAAACAACTACATTAGCTTAGTATATACTGCATATAGAAACACACACTGAAACTGCATGGAACTGACAGCCAAAGACACATACACACCGTACACATTACAGTTTCCACATCTGTTATTAGATGCCTTAACAAACAGCTGCCAAAAATGAAGTGGAGGAAGAATCTATACTTGACAGTCATTTGGAGTGTTAGACACCACACTGATTTCTGGCAACAAAGACAAAATAGGTATTTTTTTTCATTTTCATTTTTTTTCTTTTTTTAAACTTAATGTGCAGTTTTCATTTGCAGTTATCTGTCGGAAGCTTATTAACCCATTCTTTAGTTTTAAAACTTACTGGTTTCAATCCAGAAATAAGCAAGGGAAATAAATTCTATCAAACCAGTCCCCCAAAATACAACCTTCCATTTTTTCTTTAAGCAAGAAATGAAAAAGAAAACAAAAAACATGTTAAATATTTCCTTCTTGTACTCCAAAGTGTTACTGAAGTTGCAAAATTAGCCTCAGTTAGACTGAGTAAGGAAAAAAAAAAAAAAAAAGAAAAAAGACAGTATGTACCTAAACTGCTCCTCAAATCAGCTTGATTGAGTTTTCCAAAAGCCCTTTTTAAAGGGCTTTACTGACCCATTAAATTTAATGTGAGGCTATGTTTGTTAGTTGGGAGGTAAAAAATTTTAAGTCCTGCAGCAAACGTTAATGAGGGCTTTGTCTTAACTAACCAAGGAGACTGCAGCAATGGGCTCCAGACCAAGACAGAGCATATTATTTTTTTTCCCCCAAAACTCAGCCCAGGAGCTGCATTTTGTATGAAAAATTACAGAGTAATAAATGATAGCACCATGGTTTTAGAAATTAAGTTAATGCTTCAGTAATTAACATTTAGTCCAACCTTAAAAAAAAAACAAAACAAAACAACAACAAAAAAAAATTCTAGTCACAGGCCAGAAATTAAGTTTAAGAATCCAAATTATTTTTATGTGCAAGTAAGAAAATCTTAACCATAAAAAAGAATTAAATTCTGCATAAAATTCTAATATACTATTCCCCTATTTTAAAAGGAATTAGGAACAGAAACAAACAAACCAAAAAACCACCCCATGTCATTTGACTTAGTCAAACAGGGCACTGTTTATGCTTGTCTCTTTCCATCTTGATCATATCAAGATCTTTATGAAAAAAACCAAGGGTTGTCACTTGAGAAATCTCTTGACCACAAGACTGAGTATTCTATGGCAGAGGCATGTACACATTAAAGACATCTTAATAAAGATGCAAAGGAAAGCAACACAACCCAAGACACATCTTAGAAGACAAAACAGCAGGCAACTGGTCATTCGACCCTCTGAAGGCAAAAAATAAACATATCTTTACATGGAAGAATAAGTCATAGTAAAGAAAGAGGGATGGAATGGGGATCGTTGTGGAGAGAAGACGCTGACCTGCTTGAATTCAAAGTGCTAGAATTAAAGGTCTAAAACGAAAAGCCAACGATGCCTCCGAGCGGAACCCTGCGCCCGTGGGGCGCCCACCTCAGTCCTCCTTGCGCTCCAGAGTCTGCGTGGCGTGGATACCGTTGCTGTAGACTGGAAATGGCAGCGTGGAGAAGAGTCCCTCGGCCGTGGTGAACACGTTTCCGGCGGGCATCTGCGTCAGGCTGGCCGCGCTCACGGTGCCGCCGAACGGTCCTGACATGTTGAGCCTGTGCACGTGGTGGTACAGCATCTCCATGGGCGTCTTGGGGTCGAGGCCAAAGCCGGGGCTGTTAACGTCCACGAAGTTAACAGCGTGCGCGTTGGGCAGCAGGTTGCCCTGCATGGCCAGGGTCACCTCGGCAGGTGCGTAGCGGATGGTGCCAGTGGTGTAGACCCTCTGCGCGGCCGTGCTGGTGGCGGCCAGGGTGCCCGTGACCCGGTGCACCAAGGGGAGGACCACGTTGCCTGCCTGCAACCTCTGCAGTGCTTCCAGGTCCCCAGTGTACAGCAAGGAGTTGGCCGTGCTGGGGCCCCCGCCGCCCCCGCTGCCGCCGCCGCCCCCAGGGTGCTTGTCCCGCGGGGACGCCGAGAGCGGGGGCGACAGAGGGTCAGAGGCGACGGGGGCCAGAGCCGAGGAGGCCGACGCGCCAAACTGGGTCTTGCGCGTAGCCGCCCCATCGGTGCCTGGCGGGGTGAGAACCGAGTCGGGGATGGCCACGTGCAGTCCCCCTCCGCCCGCTCCGCCCTGCGGGGACGGGAAGTGCTCTGAGCTGGGAGGCTTTGTCATGCTGTAGGGGGACTCGTTCCTGGAGATCTCCCTGTTGGGCGGGTAGTTCCAGATGCTGCTGTCGTTGTCGAAGTTGATGGGTTCCGAGATCTCCGTCTTGATCTTGAGCACCGAGGCACTGTGAGGGGAGGACAGCAGCCGCGGGGGCTCCACCAGGCCAGCGTCCAGGCCGCCGGGGCTCGACACGCTGGACAGGCGCCGGCGGCTCGCACTGCCGCCCTTCTGCCGTTTCCGCCTCTTCTTGCGCTTCTGGTGCTTGCTGGAGGCCTGCGCGCCCGCCTCGCAGGCACTGTCCGAGTCCTTGGCACTGTCGGACGTGAGTGACTCGCAGTTCTGCAGCCGCAGGTCCGACTCGCTTTCCACGTAGCGCTCCACTTTGATCTGCATAGGGCCCAGTGCGCTGAAGCCGTCTTCCGCCGCCTTGGGGTTCTCAAAGTCTGAGTGCTCGAAGCTGTCGTCGCTGTCGCGGCTGTCCGCATTACTGGAGCTGTGGCCCTCGTCGTTGCAGTTCATGTCATCGTCGCATCCACTGCCTGATTTCTTCGGGTTGGGTTCTGGGTCTTCGCTGTTCTCTGACTGATTCCCCTTCTCGTCGGACTTGGAGTTCTCGTTGTCCTCTGCGTGGGGTCCGCGGCCAGGGTGGAGGATGGGACGGGGGAAAGACAGAAAGAGAGAGTGGGGACACCTGTTAGCAGGTCACAGGACAGAACTGGCCTCTCACTTGCAGGGACGGTCCAGGAGGCAGCTTGTCCTCTCCACGAAAGGCACCGCCTTCTGGTAACTTTGAGTCTGGGCCTAGGTGAGCACAAGTTTACAGGGCACTGGCGTCATTGTCACCTGCCCACTTGATACAGTTTAGCCTCCGAGGCCCCACTCAGGTTGCCTAAGCAGATTCTGCATCTAAACAAGATCCCCAGGTGACCCTTAGGCATGTGGATGCTTGAAAAGCCCTGCAGAGATAACTCAGGTAACCTGCAGAAAGGTAGCAAGACCCTGAAAGATAACAGTACGCCAGGTGGCTTCTGAAGAGCTCAGCACCATCGCCTGATAAATCTTTGTTCACCGATGGAAACCACATTTCCTATTTCTAATGTCATTCTCCTCCTTAATTATGAATCACCATCTCTTTGACTTCATGTTATTTTTTGCTTCCTCCTTTGTCTTTTACCCAGCAGAGTAAGTCCCACGGGAGTAGGGAATGTTTGTCTTACTTTGCTTGCTGCCCTATACTATATAAATAAGGGACAGAGACTATTGCTGTGCTTCTTCCCTAGTAAGAACTTTCAAGTTAGTGCAGTGCTGGGGAGAGGACTACAATCAAGGTCCACTTCAGGTTCTCCCCACTTCCTGAAGTGTCCTTAAAGCTCTGTCAGATCTACAGGCACTCAGCCTGACAGGCTTGCGGTGCGGCAGCTCTGCTGGTAGGGGCCTGGCAGAGGAATCTTAGCCACCTGCCACATTTAGGGAGAATGGATTCTCCCAGTAGAAACAACTTTAGAAGATTGGGAGCTGCTGCTGATTTTGGTGGATTTGCAGAGTTGGTTTTGGAAGCATCCAGGACAAATCATGTAACTACACTAACTTTCATCTTCCTTTCTGTAGCAGAAAGGCACCGATAGAAGAGACTTGGGGCTTTTTTTTTTTTTTTTTTTTTTTTTTTTTTTTTTTTTTTTTTTTTTTTTTTTTTTTTTTTTTTTTTTTTTTTTTTTTTTTTTTTTTTTTTTTTTTTTTTTTTTTTTTTTTTTTTTTTTTTTTTTTCCAGCTGTAAAATTCTATGAGTTCTGCATTTCAGGCTCTCCATGTATCTGTGGAAGAGGATCAGGGATTAGAAGAAAAAGAAGTTTTTGTTTTAATTGTCTTGTGCTCCAAATAACTACTTAGGTAGTCTAACTCCCCAATACTTAGGTAGTCTAACTCCCCAAATAATTAGAAATGGGGGAACACATGGATTTGTTCAGCATATGTTCAGAAGACAAGTAGCCTAGCACCCTGACAGAGGGCTTCACTGATATTATTGGGTAACCATCCCACTTCAGAGATTTAATCCCAGTTTGGTGATGAACATTTGGGACTCAAAGTCACAGACTGTCGTGTAGCAAGCAGAGCCATCCCTGGTACCTGCTTCTGATAAGATGCCAGGGCTCTTAAGTATGGGTTCACACCATAATTCTTTTGTGTGGATATATCTTGGTGTGTACAGAGAGGCAGAAAGAATGAAAGTGACTCAGCAATAATTTGATATTCCACTCAGTACAAAATTTGGCCTGCTGCTTGGCCTTGACCATGGCCCTCGGGGTGTTGCTCCCCCCCACGTTAAGGCAAGCCATAATTACAGAATGTGGAGAAGTAATACCTGTAATACCTGAGGTGTCTTTAGAGTCTGACTCAGAGTCGGATGTCTCGGAGGATTCTGAAGTTTTCTCGGGCAGGTGGGGGAGCTGGGCGATGTCCATGGGCGTGTCCTTGTACTCAGGATTGCTGTGGGTAGACAGGCATTCATCAGGCCAGCAGGCACCCACTCTGGGTGATGAGTTTTGAACTGTCTTCTCCTGTACTTCCTGGCCCCAAACTTATGGAGTTTAGAAGACTAAGGAAGAAATGAGTTTTCTGCTCCTTCTGGGACTTTACAAAAGCTTGGATTGCTTACGTGAATGTACAGGTGCATTCTGCCAGAATGATTGACTACCCATACTCATACAAGCCAGTAAAAAGCTTCTAAGTAATCAGGTATCACTGGGGGCCAGGGAGCTGTGCTGCTTGACATTTCTTCCAGTTACAACACCTGGGGGATGGGAAGATAGGGGTGCTCTCAACTCACTCTCATACTTTCCGGTGTGCCCTACCTTTGCTTGGGCTCCTCTTGAGTCCACTGCCTTTGCTTCCTTGTCTTGGCCCCCTTGTGTAGTCCCTAAGTGCTTCAGATGGCTCCAAAGCTAGTGGGGAGTGCAGAGTCCTTGGTGCCTGAGGAGCTGACAGACCACAGGTGCACCTTGGGCTGCATGGATTAAGGCTACTGTGCTGTTTACACACCCATCACAATCACATTTTCATCTGCTCATGAGGTGCACACCTGTGTCTTGTTAGCTGGAAATCTGATTGCAGTGGGGAGAGAGTCCCAGTGTGTGAGAGTCCCCACAAAGTTTCTAGCCCCATTTGTGCAAATGTGCTCAATATTTGATACAGAAATAAGTCTTTTCTGGACAAGAGAGCATGCATGGTCAGTTTGGGCAAGCTGTCCTCTAGAAAGGCTATTCTCAAGCTGGCTGATACCTGAGTGCTATCAGCTCCTATGATCTGAACTGTAAGGAGAACATACGGGCTCCAGATGGGAACTGTGTTGTGTCCTGGGAAGGCCTGCCAAGCAGAGGCTTACGACCCATGATTACTGACTCCTTTGCTAACCTCTACTGGAATTTGCATATTAAAGAACCACTGTTTCAGTAACTACTTGAAAACCTCAAATGTCCCTTGGAGGGTTAATTCACTAAGATGGATTATCAGGCATTGACTCTTTAGTGTGAATTAGCTGCAACAGCAAGTCTATGGTGGCACTAGACTGTATCCAAATGTAGCCTCTGGATAATCAGCTAAGACTCGTGGCAGGAGGATGGCTTTGCACTCTGCAGACTTGAATACTGAGTCTGTCATTCTGTTTCATGTTGAATGAAAGGAAGACTGAGGAGTAGTGCTTTAAGAACAGGAAAGGATAAGTCTCTAGATTTTCTTCCCCCACACCCCATGGTGGTTCAGTCCACCCTAAGGGTGGGGCTGGCATGACATATGGTCCCCTGCACTTGCCTAACCTTGCCTAAGCAGGTGCTTTAGACCACTGAGGTATCTTTCAGGCCCAGGGAAGGGTAAGTCTTGATGGGACCCATAAATGAGGCATTCTGAGGAGGCAGGAAATATGAAAGTACTGCTCAGGGAGGAATAAAAAACCAAGACTACCAGGAGACAAAACCAAACTTCAGTGGTTGCCATGTTGCCAAAAAAGAGCTTACTAGATGGCCAGGCTGTAGAAAAACACCAAAGGGCCCCAGGTTTGGCAGAGTTCCTCTGCTAAAGGCCTTTAGCAGGAGTTTCCTTTACGGTTTGTGCTATGCAGGTTTAAAGGCCACCTGTCCCCTGAATGTCTCTGATCACTGACTTCAGGATAGGTGTTTAGGTCAGTTAGAAAGGGACCACTATACCTGGGCCTGAGAGCCTGAAGCCTAAGGGTTGGTCTTAAGACACCCAAACTGAGTCCTTCCTGGCTGTATAGAATTTGATGAACTACAACTTTAAAATTCTCATAAGCTTATACCATTTAACTCCAGCCACTACTACTGATCCCAACTCCCCTAGACTGATGTCGCCTAACCCTTCTTATTTCTTTCATTTAGGAAGTCATGAGCCTGATAAGGTAGTAAGAAAGACTGAAGATAGGAAGAGACTCACAGAATGGGAATAGCAATCATATAGATAACTTTAGTACCCTATATTACATCAACATAGGAAATATTCTAGGCTACAGTCTCTTTATTGCCAACGTTTAATGCTTAATAGTGGTGTGTTTCTTTGGTACAATATCACTCTGACGTCAAGTGCCACAATATTTTTTTTCCTTTAGGCACATATGCTCTTGTATCATTCTGTATTACACAGAGTTCCATAAATTTATGTGTGTAAAAGGGCTTCCTGATATCAGTGCTCATCCTGAGCATATCTCCAACACAGGAGATACTTTGCATAAAGCTCAAGCTTTGGAGAAAACCACATTAAACATGCACACTTTTTACCTTTAGAGAGAATTAACATAGAACAGAAGAGGTCAAAAAAGGAAAAAGAAAGTAGATAAATGAAGACTTGTTTAAGTGGTGCCCAGTAAGGCCCTCTCTAGAGCAATAATCATTAGTGTCTGATTGATATGCTGTTGGAAGCAAGCACATTCATGCCTTCAAGTCATCACCAAAGTATGTAAGACATGAAGGCCAGTGTGCGGACGAGCCATGGTTGTTAGCATCTCAGCTCCATTTGGCTGTCTCAGAGAAAAATGGGATTCAGGTCTGAATTATCAGCCAAAGGGCATGGGCTTCCTTCTGTTAGAGTACTGGAAGTTTTCTTGCTTAGACCACATGTGGACTCTCCTTGTGGCTTTAGGACATCAGAAACCCAAGATTGGAATGGCATGCTGGGAAGGAGTCAGGCCAAATATTGTACTGCCATGACAGGATTAATGAAGAACTTTTCAGAAGGCTTGTGCCCTAGCCCAGGCTATCTTGCCTATTGGTGCTGTCTACATTTCCATTCATTTGAATCCAATAGCAAAAAGTAGATGGGAAAGGAGAGAGAGAAGGTATCTTACACTAGAATTTAAGAGGCAACAGAGCTTCGACTTAAATACAGATACAAATTTGAGGATAGTTTAAAAGCAGTTGCTGCTGGCCTGGGAACACAGAACAGTAAGCTGAAAGAGGCTGTCTTCATTTTTTCTACTGAGATCGCCATTAGTCTGGCAAAGCAACTTACCTTGCATACCCAGACCTTGAGGCCTAGGAAAGTAAAGCCTGTGGAATAGGCTGACTGCATCGAAGGGATGAATTGTAACAGGAATATAATGCACCTCACTCCTTCAGCCCACCCCTCCTTTTATTTATACCTTATAAGGATTGGAGAGAGTGAGTGCAAACATAGTGAGGATAAGGAAGTGCTCTGCCAGAGCTTCCACTGCAGGCAAAAGTCCACATTCTTTTTCTGGTCTGAGCATGTGGGGGGAATCCAAAGCAACTTCTACAGGGCTGTCCAAATGTTGACAACTGCATTAATTGAAAATCTTACAAGTCCTCCCTGAAAGACCTTTCTAACAGGTGGATCTCACATTTCTTTCAGTCTTGTAGCAGGAAGAGTAGGATTTCCATGCAATTCCAGGTGCTGTCAGAAGATAATACTCATAGCATGTCAGCTATTTTTTTTTTTTTTTCAGTACCAGGACTTTGAATTCAGGACCTTGCATTTGCCAGGCAAATGCTTATTCTATTGAGCTATCTCCCCAGTTCCATATCAGCTATTAACCATAGGGCATTTTTATAAATGAGACAGAAATAGAATTAGAAACCAT
This sequence comes from Myocastor coypus, assembly GCA_004027025.1. Classification (NCBI taxonomy): domain Eukaryota; kingdom Metazoa; phylum Chordata; class Mammalia; order Rodentia; family Myocastoridae; genus Myocastor; species Myocastor coypus. The sequence continues at coordinate 39,841 of PVJA010007512.1, read as the reverse complement.
ACCTAAGAAGGTAATTCACCCAGATGATGTTCTTTTCATTGGCATTCTTGGCATTAATAGCTATGGTGGCACTAGACTGTATCCAAATGTAGCCTCCGTTCTTCTGCATCCAGCGGTAGTACTTTGTCACACACTGACCCTTATTCAGCACTGGGGGAAGAAACAGAGAAGAGGAATTGCATTAAGACGGGATCTGGGCTGGGGAGATAGATCGGTGGTCTAAGCACCTACCTGGCAAGCACGAAGACCCACGTTCAATCCCCCATACCACATGCCATGCCAACCCTGGAACCAGGCCTGGCTGCAAATTCCTACAGTCCCAGTGCTGGGGAGGCTGAGACAGGAGGATCACTATGAGTCTGAGCTCCATAGAAAGACCCTGTACCAAATAAATAAATGAATAAAAGATGTTTTTAAGCATTAAAAAAAAAAAAAAAAAAAGGAGACTGGGATCAACTGATTTTCATCTTTCCAAAACCTCAACAGTAGGTCCTACACCATGGTACCCCTCTGCACGTTTAGTGTAGGATGCCATTAGGAGCACAAATGAAATCATCAGTTCCACGGGGCAGCGGTTCTGAAGCCAAGTTCCTGACATTTGTAGCCAGACTTTATTCTGTGTGGGGCAGCCACAGTGTGGCAGGAAGTTTAAAAAGACTACAAAGCTTTTTGGATCGTGGAACACCTAAAGTGGTGTGGATATTGTCAATGGCTTTGACGTCAGAAGTAAGAAGGCAAATTTGTCTGTGATTTATTCATAGCTTCAAGGTAGCCCTCTCTGAGATTCTGGTGATCTGAGTGGTTCCGAGGATGCTTTACCCTTCTGTCTTTGATCATTTTCCCTCAGTGAGAGCAATACAATTGGCATCCTTACACATCTGCTCCTTTTGATCTTGTCTAACACAATTTATAGTCCTTCGATGAACTAAATTTACATTGGTCAGTCAGGGGAAATTCTGGTATGACTGGTGGATGTTGGAACAAAATAAATCCTCGAATCAAATCAGAAAGAAACGCTGGCCTAAGGGAGACACAGAATTGACTTGGCAAGAGTCAAACAGAGTGACAGCTCCACACAGACCCTAAAATATGGCTTAAAATGAAGGAACAAGTAAAAACAATCAGTAATGTGAAACGGTGCCATTAAATACCCACTGAAAGAGAGCTTTAAAATGCAGATGTTAAAAATGATACTTTAACCAAAATCTTGCCAAGTTGAAATTGATTTGATTTGTATCTGGGTACTCCTGAGCTAGTAAAAGGGAAAAGCGCAGTAAATCATGCCCTGAAATAAAGTGCCACGGATGGGGACGGTTTAAAAGGATGCCGGAAATGTGCAAAAGCTGCTGTTGTGAGCTGGATACAGATCGCCGGCAACTGCGCTGCGCCCGCAAGCGCTCACTACCCAGTTGGCCGCTAGAGGGCAGTGTGCATTCGTCTACGTGGTCCACATTTGGCATGTCCTTGTCTCCGTCTGCTAAAATGAAAAACCTCTAACTGCTGTAATAAATTTGGCTAAATTAGCTGCTAAATGGTTATCTCAAGTAATATGTATTTGCATTAATCATCTTGCTCTAAACCAGAACAAGCCAGAGTCCTAAAGACGTAGTAAATTCATATTGTCCATTTAATTACGGCTAATAAGTGCTTCATATACAATAGTTTCATGAAGTACATTTTGATTTTTTTTGGGGGGGGGGTAGGTGCATAAAGTTGAAGAGAGCTGTGTTCAGGCTGCTGAAACTCTTTCAATCATGTCCCTGGCCATTCTTCCTGCCGCTGAAAGTGGTCACAAATCACATCTCCATGTGTTACATCTATAAACATATATGCTTGATGCTGTTCTCCCATTTTTTTTTCATAGTATGCTAAACGGATGGCTGTAAAATTTAATAATCATGTTCTTCACTGTTGCTTGAAAAAGCCTTGCTCTGATGAGTGTTTCAAATTGTGGCAAGTTCCATTTTGAAACTACTGAATGATTAAGTGTCTTTTAAAGGTCTGGAACTGTCACCTTCCCTTGGTGGCAAGGCTCCACAGGTAGTATTGTACTCTCCTCTTGCAGGTGATTGTAAGTTCTGCTATTTTGCATGCATGGCTTCCCAGGGCACAAAACTGTGTGGTGAAGCTCATAGCAGTGAAGTACTAACTCTGCCACACGGCTCTTCTGTCAAACCATTGTTGCATGCAAACACGATGTGCTTTTATTCAAATCCTCTCAACTTGGTTAACTATTAATCAGGGAATAGTTCACTATGTAATTCTATCACCCTTTCACAGAGAAACCTCACAGGGTTCCAGTCAGTGGCTGGCAGTGTCCTTCTAGCTGCTTCCTCTCTGGAATGAATGATAACTCTGAATGATTCCAGTACTTTTAGCAAAAGCAAAGAGACTAAGAAACTCCCTTTTAGAATCACATGAAGAAAACAATGAGATGGTGGGTAGCTCGGCCTGGTTGTAGGTTCTGGGATGGAAAGTGACCAGAAGTGGGCAATTTTTTTTAAGAAGTGGGCAGGTTTTTTTTTTTTTTTTTTTTTTTATGTCCAGAATATAAAGTACAAAAAGTGGCAAAAAATAAAGGCATTAGGATTTGTAGAATCAACATAAAGTTCCCTTGATTTTCTTCCTAATATTGTTTTTCTTTAACAAGGAAGCAAAATCCCAAGTCTAAGATGGATAACAGAAAACTTCTGTCTCCCTGGTGGTTTCAGGCGTGTGGTTCAGAGGGGCTAAAGGGAGTTCTTGCCAACGGGCTGATCTAGTGTCATCTCTGTAAGACAAGGCAGAGTGACTTGGCCTGCTTGCACACATCTGTGCTTTCTGGGAAGCTAAATACTAATTGATTAGGGTCCATAGGCACATTAATGACATTCTTCTTTATCAAACCCAGACTAGGCACCATCTAGCAAAGAGAGGAGACCAAAATGAAAGAGAGGCTGGGCAGGGGTGCTCCAAAGTGAGGAGGTGGTTGTAAAAGGACCAAACTGCCAGGGACTGGGAGGTTTCCTGGAAGCTACATGACTGTCTTTAAGTTTCACTGGTAAATTACAAGAATCAAGTTTCAGAACCCACCATGGGTAGCTGAAAAACTCAAGTTTGATCAAACCCAAATTATTCTCTGTCTACAGGACAGACATTTCAAAAGACGAACATTTTAGCATAGTCGAAGCTGATGAGTTTTTCCCAAAGATGAGAGCTTTTTCAATGAGCTGCCCAGCACCATTGTGAAGCTAGGTAATGACAGGTGGAAGTGTGAAGGTAGTTCTCACTACAGCAGCAAACCAAAATACTGCCTGCGTTGTGCTCAGATCTTAGAAAGTCTCTTAACATAAGGTAACAATACAGTCTTACAAAATGAACAAGAAATAAGTTTTTCTTGGGTCTCCAAAATATAAATTTATGACTTTGGGATGAAGCTTATTTCTTGGGAAAAAAAGAAATCATACTGGCAAATCAGTTGGATCATTCCAGCTGTGCCAGAGGCAGGATCTGACAGCTTTTCCTGAGCTCATGTGGTCCTAATCAGCTCAAGAAGAAAAGCCACGTTGGTGCCAGTTTGAAAGAGATTTTTAGTGTGCAATAAATTAGAGAACTTGAAAAAAAAACACAAACTTTTTAATTTCTTTTAATCCAGTGGTTTGACTTTTTTGTACTTTCAAGTTTTAGGTTTAGAGAGCAGAGAGAAATGAGAGAATATTTGTGTCTGGCTATTTCAGACAATCCCTTTTGAAGGGAGCAGTAGAAATAAGCACAATATGAGTTACTTGTTATAGAAATCCTTAAAAAGATTGAATTGTACCTTGAAGAGAAATAGGTACTCCTCAAGCCAAGGAGCCCAGCAGTAAGTTCATAACCATGTGCACAAACTCTCAGGGAAGGGAACTGGATATGTGGGTCATATTTGTACTATCACATCGACAAAATGTGGGTTGGGTGCTTCTCACATGTAGCCTGGCATCTTCTCTTTCATTTATGTCAAAGTGTATTTTCTGTTGTTTAAAAGTCTTGGTGGAGCAGACTCTGTCTTTCAGTGGAATTCACTGATTTGCATCTGAGCACATCTAGAATTATCTTGAATGGTACATGACGGTAATTAGTTTTTACTTAAGGATCTCAAAAATGTGAATGGTCTTTTCTTAGATTTCACAAGGTAAACATAAAGACACAGGGAAGAGAAAGAATTTCCATAAGTTTCCTTGAACGGATTGGACAGGACTGGCACAAAAATAGCTCCTTTTGCTTTGAAGCCTATAGTCTCATCGCTGCACCCTCCATGTTCCAAGGTAAAAGCATCTTTTGAGTGAGGATCTGTGCTCCTCAAATGCCAGACGTGATCTTACACTTGGGAGAAGAACACAGTAGAGACCCAAACTGCACGCCTCATGGTTTAGCCAGCTCTATGCAGCTGACAATTAGAGAACCAGGAATAAAGTGCTTCGTTGACTTTAAGTTAAAACACAACCCACCCTTAACTGTGAAGGGAGTGGTAAGTACAGTTCAATCAAAACAAAACTGCAATGTGCTTCCACTTTGGAACATGTGACCTTTCATCAAAACTACATCCCTTCCAAAAAATAAAGACTGGATGCTAAGTTTTATTGAATATTCTTTCTAAAATGTCACCTGGTCTCTTTGTTTAAGCTTTGTGGTTGGTATACAAGAAATGTTTCGCTTGTAGAAAATAATCCCTCTTCCTCCACATATGATGAGCTTTTTTTTTTTTTTTTTTTTTTTTTCCTTTTTTTCCATAGCACACATCTATGGCCCGGTGCACAGATACCAACAGAGGGATTTAATTTTGCCTTGGGAAAACTGTGTTCCCTGCCATAGCCTGGTGGCTGAAAGGACATAAAGGCAGCCAGTGTCTGTGGCAGGGACATAACTCTGTTAGTAAACCAAAACAAATCAGTACAAGTTTGCCTTCAGAAATATGAATAAAAAAAGAGAACATGGTCCCTTCCTGTTGGAGGGTTCCACAGGAGCAAAGCCAAAGAGGCTAAATAGTGAACTCGTTGTGTCTAAAAAGAAGGAAGCAGTCGAATGCAGCCTGAAGAGGCAATGAAGAACACGTATCAAAAGCGGCCTTTTAGCAAAGTGTCTCACAAAAGGATGCTTTAGTGGTTTGCATATGCATTAAAAAGCAGCAAGACTTGGTGCATTCAGGTAAGTATAGAATAACTAGGAAATGGTGAGCTCATCGGAGATGCCGCACTTCACATTCACACAGCTGAACAAAGAGCTTCATTATCGTCATGGCGATGGGAGGACGCATCTGCAGCGCCATTCACCCCCTCCTTGAGCTACCTTTTTAGATGGCTGTGGAGCCCGGGAAGCACATGACTTCTGCTAGAGTCTCCAAAATTATTTTTTGAATTTGCTACAGTGGAGTGTGTAAAAGTGTGTATGTTTAAGTAAGGGGGTGTGCTAGAATCACACTTTCTACTTAATACCACAGTTGGAGGCTTTGCTGTAGCCACTGGTTCCCTTTCTACATTCACAAAACTGGCAGATGAAACATGAAAAAGAATACTGACTCTTTAATCTCTGCTTCTCCACCTAAGGCCCAAGGCAGGCTGCCAGGGAACTTCATTCTGGAAACAGACTTTTTTTTTTTTTTTAAAAAAAGATTCTGGATTACTTTTTCCTCTGCTTTTGAAAACTATGGGCTATAGGGGATGAACCTGACATAGACATAAAACAAGAACAAGTTTCTTTATCTAAAAAGTTATAGTCCTTGATGCTTACAGGAAGGTCATTTTCAAAACCCACAGGAAAAACAGCATCATAGCCTCAGACTGCATTAAGCACTTTATTTAGTTGCAGCAGAGACAGTTTTTCATTTAGAACTGCTCACCGGAGCAACCGAGGCTTTGATGCCATGCAGACTTTCCTATAGATTTTGCAATTAGTGAGCTAGATGTCTTAAATAGAAGGCATCTGCTAATTGGTTTTTAGGTTTTTTTTTTTTTTTTTTTTTCTTTGTAGATCTATATGCTGAGCAGTATTTGGTACAGTTAAATGATATTTGATATTTAATATGAGCTACGAGCTTAAGGACAAAAGACATGTGGATGTGCTGTGAGTGACTTTGCATCATCGATGGATTTTTCCCCTAATACACTAATGACAGGCCCTACTTGAACTGCTATCTGTGTGATTTACAGCCTCAGAAGAGCTTTTGTCCTATACTACTGCCAATTGATAGATTTTTATTAACTGTTAATATTGAATCATGCAGAAAACTTTTCATTGATTTAGAACATGTCAATGTGTTAAGTTTGAAAAATAAATTCCCCTTTTCTTCTTCATGATAATGTACTGAATCAAGAGTCCCAGGCTTTTAAACACTGATGGTATTGGTATCAGATTCCAGGACAGGAAGAATCAAAGTAATTATTGGCACAAGTGACATCCAAATTCTTGGATTTTTTTCAAGCTGCCTTCTGTCTAATCAGAGTTTTGTACTACTTATTTGGACTTTCCTCAATCTATTTTTATTTTCCTTTTTTTTTTTGTGAGACTGGGGTTTGAACTCATGACCTTGCACTTGCCAGGCAGGCATTTGTGCCACAGAGCTATCTCCCTGGCCCCACTTCTCTCAGTCTAAGATAGACAGTCAAGGGCAGATTTTATTTTAAGGCTCCCACACCTTTTTTTTTTTTGGCAGGGGGAGGGAGGATTTGCTACTTAAGGGGAAGAAATATATTCTTTAGCATACAGTTAGGAAAGACTTATGGCTGGGAATGAGGGAAATGGTAGATTTATCCAACTACTCAGTAAGAGTATTATTTTGGTACCTGACACTGTGCTGGAGGTAGTGCATGTCATAGTAACAAAATCTGCCATAGATAGCCTCTTACCGTCTTTTCAAATTAGTCACTATAATTGTATCTTCTTTGCCAGTGATTGGTGCAAATTTGAAATATGATGAAACACTGGGCAATGAAGTGCAAGAGGAAGTCAGTACTGTGGGTAGTGGTTTAAAAAGGTTTCCTCACTCTGAAAACAGGGATTTACCTCTACTTGCCTTTGAAGGGCAGGCAAATCTTAGCAGTCATTTTCACTAATAAATTTATAATAGTGGCAACTCTGTGGGAACTGGCATATATGCTTATGTGGTCCAGGAGTTGGACTTGGGCTAGGTGAATTCTTACCTCCTTCTAAAGGCTGAAAAAGGAGGATCATTGCAAGTCTGATCTGTGTAGGGAGACCCTGTAGACCCTGTACTAAACACATTTTTTTTTTTTAAAGTTAAGAGTATTAGAATAACTAAGTTGGTTGTGATGTAGGAGGACCTTTTAAAAGGTGAAAGAGACAAAGTGAGCCTGATAGGAGTCTTTTTTTAAAATTTTTTTATTTTATTTTTTCTTGTTTCAGAACTTTTGTTTATTTATTTATTTTTATGGCCGGCTCAGTCTGCCCTCCAGGCTGGTACAGCATGTGGTGCCGGGGATCGAACCGCAGTCCCTGCAGCCACCTGCAGGTGCTTTAGACCACTGAGCCATCCTGCCAGGCCCTGATAGGAGTTTTTTAATGTCTGGTGGACTCTGTTTCTGGAAGCTGTCATTCTGTTGAGTCTGTAGAATATATTTTAAAATAAATGTATAAGTGCTAACACATCCATATATGTAGGTATGTAAAAACTAGTACTTGTAAAATCATGAATACTTAAATTGATCCAGACAAACTCCATTTGTTTCTCTGTTATGTAGATTTTTAGAAATCCAAAACTTTGTGGTGAAAATGTTACAGATCTTCCCACGTGGCAGCCATCCTGATTGTTCCTGGCAGGGACATTGCCACTTTCTTCTGAGTAACAGAACTGTGGTTTTGGACTTCATGTTTGATGGCCTTCTCATCAGAGTGCCACGGGGATAAACCTTGATTGCTTCCACCATAAACTGTGATCCCATCCTTTGGCCAATGTGTGGTTCAGGCTTGGGCATAGCTGAAGAGCTGGCCTGGGAGATGGAGAGCAAGTGCCCCTCTGCAGCAAGGAGCCAGGAGCCAGGTGGGAGCCTCAGGAAAGCTTTCTCTTTCTCAATAAGGAACACAAAGGGAGACTCTGTTTTCTGACTTTGGACCTTGCCCTGGGGGGGGGGGGCGATGATTAGTGGGTGCTACAGATAGATCTGGATCATGAAGAGAAAGTTAAGACAATTGCAAAGAAAGTTCAAGTCATATTTTTAAAGATTTTTTTTTTTTTTTTGTCATTTATAACCAGAAACATTTTAGCTGCTATACTCCACTCCAAATTCCAAAAGGGCCATGGGGATGTAGATGTGAATAAACAGCTTACAATATACTGGTGAACTTCACATTTAAGAACAATTTATTGCATGTTAGGAATATACAGGAATTAAATTCTATGCTGCTGTTTTGTACCAGGGATCGAACTTAGGACCTTATACTTGCCAAGCAGTTGTTTTGCTGCTAAGCTATCTTCCCCTGCCTTTTAAAAATTTTAAGATTTTTGGTTTTTTTGAGACACATAAGATGTTGATGTTTTAAGGAAAACTTCAAAAACTAATTTATATAAAGTGAAGAGTAAGATGCCACCCTGGAGTTGATTTTATTTATGTTAACTAATTTAGGTTAAAATTGATGGTTTAGAAGTATGCAATTTTACTTTTTAAATTTTTTTGGTGACCAAGTTTTATAAGAAAACTGTTTTTTTTTTTTTTTGCCAAATATAAGTTGTTATTTTTTTAAACCAGAGCTACTAATTCAAATGATAATAAGGAATAAGAATCTGCAGAAGAAATACTTTTTCAGTCAATTTAAAGTTCTGGCTTGGTCTATGGGAGAGAGAAAAGATTCCGTGCTTAGATTCTACACCCCTCCCATTCTCCCCTAGACCCAAGGGCTCTGATACCCTGCAGATCACCCACATGCTGGCTGCTGGCTGGTGTTGTCCTCTCTTGAGGTCCCAGGGAACTACAGAGCTTTTTCTCTATGCTCCCCTGACGGCCCCCACCTCTGAGATCAGTGCTTTCTTTGTACATTGTAATCATCTTTCTTCTAGGGCCCCCACCGAGGGCTGGCTGTTCCAATCTCCCTTCTCCCTTAGCATTCCAGCTCCGTGAAAGTAGGGGCTACAACTTAGTTCTTTTTGAAAAGTCATAGTAATATCATGAGGGATACATGTACACAGGAGTAGGTGCTCAGAACTGTTGCATGAACCTGAAGGGAGGGAAAACATGACTGTTCATGCTCACTCATGTAATCAGTACAGGCAAGTAAGTGTTTCTCTGTGAGAAAACACGAAAGATCTCCTTTTTCTTCCCAAGGTGGATATTATTACTTTTTATTTCCTCCATACATATCTAAAGCCTTACATTTTTGCCAAAAAAGCAAATTTACAAAGTAATCATAGGCATATCACAATTGAACACTGATTGAGAAGCCCTCAGAACCAATTCACTAGTCACACTTTATTGTTCTTAATCAAATTCAACCAAATCCACAGGAGAATAAAACTCTTCAAGGTGTATAGTTGGTGTGTATTTGCTCCTTGTTAAAAGTGTTTTTAAGTCATAAAATGAATAGCATTCCATAGCTTTTATAATACATAGTCAGCAGGAATTCTTTTTAATTTCAGATTCTGATTCAATATGTTTAGGGTAGGCATGAAATTCTGCCCTTCTCTAAGCTCCTCTGTGGCACTTTTCTATGATGTGATGTCAGTGCTGCGGTTCTAGACCGCTGTGTAACAAATAGAGCAGCCGCTGAGGCCCTTGCGCTGGCATTTTTCTGTAGTGCCTGCCTTCGACTTAAAAATGAGAATGTCAGCCAGGAAGGGAGAGGGGGGGAGGAGTGGTGGAAAGAGAGAGGGAAGGAGAGACAGATGGAGGGAGGGACAGAGAAAGAGAGAGATTATAATCTTAATTTACTCCTGCATAAAAACCAGTCTTTTTCCCATTTCCTGTGATAATTTTTCAGTTAACAGAGAAGTACATGATACAGGCCGAAGAAAGCAAACATGGTAGCTATTAAATGCATTTCCTTCCATGGGAATGTTTATATTCATATAGGAGTGAAAATACTCATTTGCCTTGGGGAAAAAGTCCAGCCAATAAGCACGTTTCAGCTAAATCCCCCAGGCCAGAACAAGGGCTAAGATCAGAAAGCAGAAAAAAGCCCTGTGCTCTGTACATTTGGCTCACCTCTCAAACTTTGTTTCTTCCCTTTTTCCTTCCCTTTCAGCTTCCTTTGTGGTGTGCAATGGCTGCATACCCAAATCAACAATTAAATTCCCTCTTTGTTTGTGTGGCAGATGACAAATGCATGGAGGACATCTTGCGTTGCCTAGGCAGGCAGGGCACTTACTTTGATTGATGCTCGGTTGTGGAAAAAAATGAGCTGGGAAGGAATTACAATGGAGGGCCTGAAGACTGGAAGGGGATATACTAATTAGTCCTGCATTAAGCAGTCTGCTTGCATTTGGCGATGAGACGCCTTCAGGAGGGAAGTGTAGGGGTTATTGATGCAAAACAGCATGCAATGCATTATGCCAGGTAGCTGCATATTAGTTATGTTAAGAAGTATAAAAGTTTCCAGTTAAATAAACTGAAATAAACACTTATGCTGCTGTATTTTTAAAAATACTCATCCTCAAGGATATTGGGTAGGACATGGGTTTTTCTGTCCACTTAGTCTCCTACACAATCTAGAAGTCTCTCTCTCTCTCTCTCTCTCTCTCTCTCTCTCTCTCTCTCTCTCTCTCTTACATAATTCTTTTATAGAATTCTCTCATCCTGGGCAAAATGCTCAGAAAGGAAAATTGCCACCACCTCTGTACTCCATGGCTCCCTTTCTTCTGAAATCCAACAGCTGCAAAGCCTTAGGCCTGGCTGGTGGAGGGAAAAAAAAAATGTCACGAGGAAGGAAGTTTCCCCTCTGAACACTCTTTAAGAGAGTTATTGCTGATTTGACCCAGGAAGAACCCGCGGATGTGTCAAGACAAATTCAGCTCCTACTATAGACTAAAGGCTGGATTAATTGGGAATAAAGAGAAATCTGTGTTTGCCTCAGCATTCTATTTTTCAGGTTGCGGGAGAGGTAGAGTGGTGGATGGTTATATTGTCACCTCTCTCAGGAGTTAAGGCAACAGAGATGCCCTGGGTAACTGCAATGAGCAGCTCTGGGAGACAGGACTGGTCACCTTCAAGTCAGCATTTCCTGAGCCAGAGGACTGGAGGAAGATGTGAGGTGTCCAAATGATCAGTAATGTGAGTGGTTTAAAATGCAAAACTCTAAATGCTGGCTTGATCAATTTGGCCTGAATAATCAGTGATACTGGGCTTAAAGGAAAGAAATCATAGAGGTCTTTGGTCACAGCCTAAAAGAAAGGACCTTGAAACTCCTAGAGTCCTAGTATAGTTTTACTAACTCACACGTTGGCACCAACGGCATGATTCTTAATGCCTGTTTATGTAGAATTCCTTAATGGAGACCTCAAAAGTTAGTCCACTGGGAGAAAAGATGCTCTCAAATTCTTGGTTTGATCAGAGTTGTCAAATCCAGGTGCAGCTAAGATTCCCCCTTATTTTTCCTGTGCTAGAGACAAGTTCATGTATTGATTTACAAATGCTTAAGCTATGAAAAAAGTACCAGTGATAAAGATAATATTGTTAGTTATTAAAGACTTGTGTTTTCTCTTTAAGTTTTACCCATAAACTGGAATAAGACATACAGCAAAATATCAGGAGCATGATCAGATGCCTAAACCTATCTTTCATGGGCAGAACCAGGAATTGTGCCAATAGCTCCAGGAAGAAAAGCTAAATAGTTAATGTGGTTTATTTTTTAACCATCTCTTTGTTTTAGAATTCTATCTTATTGTTGAAGTGATGCTATGTCACTATGACCTTATCCTGCCAGGTAGGCAGAGTGGAGGCATCCTCAATAATAGCCTACGGCTCAGGACGAGCAAGATGCTGTGCTGGCTTTTTGCCTTTTCCTCCAGTGTTTACACAACCAGGTCTTATTACATGCTCTGTCATTTTGTTACTGGGCTGGCTTTGGTTTGAGAATTAGGTAAACATCAGACATTCCATCACACGATTTTAGACTCAATCTTACTTTATAATGATGTTAATGTTTATTGTACAAAGCAAGATGCATTTGTATATTTTAGCATTTTTATTTCAGCCACAGAATGCAGAACCTGACATTGGAATCAGTCTGATTTGTGTGTGTGTATGTGATTGAAGATATTAAGCACTACAAGAATGCTGAAATTTCAATCTGATTAGGATCAAAATTCTTCAGGATCAAAACACTCCTTTTCCTCCCCCTACAGTTTTACTAATTGTGTGCTACTTGACATTGTGAAGTTATCCCACAGCATGATAGCTAAATATGTGAAGTGTATTTTACTGTGCAGAATTATCAGCTCATTTTATTTGTTTTTCATGTATTTAAGGTTATTAAAAGAACTCAAAATTAAAAGTCATGTGTATGAGTTAAGAGTGAGCTCAATCATTGCTGGTAGGCTAAATCATGAAGCAATAGCTAGTTATGTCAATATGAAGTAGTGAAAAGAATCATGGAATTTAAAGTTACACATTCCCTATTTATTAGCTGGCAAGATACCAGAAAAATTAGGAGAATTTCACAAGAGTGAACGGCCGAGTGGTTTATTTTCAGGGCTCTCAATTTACTCTGGTTACTGAAAATGAGATAAAAGTAGATCGGAAGGAAACATATTTGTTGGAGACCTTTGCATTACAGGAAGAAATGAACTGCCCTAGCTCACTGTTTCCAAGGAATTGTGTTTCTTCAAGCTGTAAATCACATCTCAGAGAGATAGCATGACATTTTCAAAATAATAACCCAGGACAACAGAGTTCTTTTTTGTTAGTGTCAGGTTTCTGGATTTAAACCTCAATTAAGATGCCAGAGTGGGAAAGCACCTATGTTTCCCCACACATGGCCTATTACAGTGTCCCAAAAACAACATATTCATTTCGAAAGCCAGGATCTTTGGCTTACATTGTGCTAAGATTATGTCCATGGCTTTCTTTAAGGATCCTGAGTTTTCACCATTTTCTCTGAATTCCCAGCAACAAAGAACCTGATGTTTCTTTTTAGTGAACAGCATCATTTTTTCCCCGAATTAATTGAAAAGCCATCTGCTTCTGTGATACGTGACACCCATTCATTCTCAGCAACAAGTGTGTTCCCTAAGTTTCTGGTGTGCAATATCTAGGCATGTGCCAGTCTTAGAGTAGAATGTGCTGGAGAGCAGCTATGCGAGCAGGCTCTGCCCCAGAATACCGTGTATATATAGGATTTGACATGGGATTTGGTCCCCTGTCAGTGTTGCTGATACAAGATGGGCCCACTTGGGGAGACTGGCTGGTTTTCTGTCTCCATTATGCACTTGAAGATCTGAGTTCAAAATGAGGGAATCATTGCAAAGGACAGGACAGATTCAAGACAGCTTTCTTCTACCATTCAGCGAAGGGGTAAACACAGACTATGTGGCTGATGATGACTGCAGAAAAGCCTCAGTGTTTGCCTGCAGCATGCTGTGTGGCACCTCGTGTATACTTAAAATCAGAGCAGAAGCCTGGGTTTGGAACATCTGGAGAATGTAGCTGGTGGCAAGCTGCTCTTATAGGAGAAAGCTGTTGGATGGTCATAGGAAAGAGCCCTAGTCAGAAGAGAGCATCTCCTTCCTAAGTCCATCAGATGAGTGTTCCTGTCAGATTCCTGCTAGGAACCAGCAGCTCAAGGCACTTGGGAGGAAAAAGGCAGGAAGACTGTTTCAGGGTTCTGCCTGCATCCCACTGAGATGCTGTTGGGCCTGCTTGCCTGCAGGTCACAGAGGCAAGTTCCTTGGAGTTCAGCCAAAGAGTTAGGAATTGGGAGCTGGACTCAGGGTAGAGATTTGTTTCTTTATCCCAGGACCTGGAGGCTAGGGGTACCTGTTCTTCTGAATAATGGTCTTTTCAGAAACAGCCTGAAAAGAGCAGCTGCATTCACACTATAAGCTCTGCTCCTAACCCTGGCCTTCCCCATCACCCTGGTTTCATGGCTAGTCAGGTAGGTATTTTTTTAAGGCTCTAGCCTGTGTGAACTTGTCTTCTGCCACATGTATTTTGAAGCACAGACTACAAATTTCAAAGTGGAAATCACTCTCTAGAAAATGAAAGGGTCAAGGAAGCACTTATGAGAGAGGTTCCCTCACTACTTCATGGGAGAGAGAGCATGAGACACCATGAAATTCTGGGTGAGTTCCTGAAGACCCAGTGATTTCTCTGGGCCTGACGTCCAATTTTCAATCCCATGTCAACACGAGTTGAAATGATTTATGTCCCACTTTTTCTTACTGTACACTGACAGTCCTCTCACATGCATACAACAGAGATGAAGAGAAAAATCAGCACAGAAGCCAAGCAAGGGTCAGGGAGAGACGACACGAGCGGGGGTCACTTCCTAACACAGGGGTACTTACAGTCCAGGTGACTATGCCTGATGCCCTCTACATCTTCGGCATGGATGAAATGGTAGCATCTTTTCCCTACGATGTCTACAGGGGTCAGATCCATGTAATCACTAATTCTACAAAGAGAAGAACACAGGCTGGAATTTAGGAAGACGGAGAGACTATCACTCGCTGATACTACTCTACTGGCACATTTTCATCATGCTAGGTACACAAGAGGTTGTAACACTGGGTTTTTCAGCACAGGAAATGTGCTAGATTAAGCAGTTGTGTTTAAATAATTGGATAGGTTTTTCTTTTTCTCTTTTTTTGGCATTAGAATCCACATTTAGACAACATAATTCCATGAAATTATTGAAAATCAATAATAATGCAAGATCCTCATTACAGGCCAAGATAATTCAAGGTTACATAATAAAATAAAAACATGTTATGTTTATACCAAATGATTAGAGACACCTTTCATTTAAATAGATTGGCCTTCTATTGGGTATTTCCATGAAAAAGGGTTTCAACTGCTTCTTGGCATAAAGTCCAAATTGGCATTTCAAGGGATATAATTTAAATGCTGAGACACACAGATGCCTGGGGGTATTATCTTTTTTAGTCTTAGTCATTTGGGAGCTCAGCTTTTACTCCTGGCTCTTTTAACTGGTACTTTGTGGTAGATTCCTAGCAGAAACTTTTAAACCGCAGTAGCAGCTCTTCTAGGCTGGTGCTCCAACGTGCGTGTGTGCAAGCCCCTGTCACTGATTGCCCAGACATCAATGTCCTCAGGCAGAGCACGGAAAATAGAACCTAAATTGGACAGTGCACTGGGGGAATCTGCCTGGTTTACACAAACGTGTCAAAATGTTGATTACCTTCTGTATCATCAAGTACAGATTCATTTTGGTCAGTCCAAAACCAGATTTTTATGTAATTTATTCTCTTTACTGTCCCTGTGGTTGTTTCTCAGTAATTTAGGCCATATGATCTATTCAATTATGAGGTAAATCTTTGGAAGTGATATATTTAAGAAAACACTGAGGTCATGGCTGGAAAGTCACCTCCACACCTTATATCCAGCTCCCAGGAAGAAGTGAAAAAAATCACCCCCCTAATTTAAAGACCCACCATACCCACAAGGCATGGAAATAAGGAAGAAAAACAAACCTAAATACTACGGAATATTATGAACTGTACTACTTGCTAAGTGAATGTCTCAATGACTAGTAACTTAAATGCTATTTTTGGCCAAATTACAATTCTTAGAGGCATAAAAATAGTTGGGGAGCCAGGCATGGTGGCACATGCCTGTAATCCCAGCACTGGAGAGGCTGAGGCAGGCAGATTGGTGTGAGTTTGAGACCAGCCTGGGCTACAAAAGTGAGCCCAAGGCCAGCCTGAACTGCATAGCGAGACCCTGTCTCAAAAAAAAAAAAAAAAATAGTTGGGGAGATGTAAAGGAGAGTTTCTCTTAAGAATTCGGTGGTTTTGTGGTACGAAACAGATTAGCTGGTGTTTTCCTAAAACCATTAGGCTGTTTTCCTAGTGCAGTTCACACCCCCCTTCTGCAAATGTGGGAACAAGGATGTCATTAAAAGACCCTCCTTGGTGTTTCTGAAATTTGCCAGCTCCCCTGAAAGTACTGGATGTCAGCTTTGCCTCAGGCAGTCCTCGGGAATGCGCAGAATGGTCTGCAGCTCAAGGAGCACGCTTCTAGTTAACATTTCCCTAATTAAATGATAAACTCTAGGAAAGAGCCACTCCATTCTTTAGGGAAGGAATTTCTTTAGTTTATTCTTTATTCTTTTCTTTTTTTGGGGGGGGGGAAGGGTCTTCAGAGTGTTCAGGGTCACATTACTAGATTGGACTCCTAGTGATCCGCCTGTTTATAGCCTCCCAAGAGCTGGGATTACAGGTGGGTACCACCACATCCAGTCTCAATTGCTGTCTCAACAAGCCCTGTGGGTGGGGCCAGCACAGAAGTGTGGGTGTGGGGGTAGAGTGGGGGATGGGGGATTGAACCCTGGCCCATGACCCTGCTTGCAGGTGCTTTAATCCACTGAGCTATTTGGCCCACTCTAGTTTATTCTTTATTTGAGTTAAATCATTCAAAATGATTGAAACCCTTTTCATATAAAAGAACCTGTTATGGTGCTGAATGTAGACCAGTTCTGCCATCAAAGATTTCTTAAAAAACCTATAGCATACAGCAAACTAGAATTCTAAGAAATCTGCCTTTTACTCTGATCCTCAGTTTCTTCCTCTGGAAAGCAAGCTCAGAGGTTAGTGAGGGGACTGATGAATGAAATGAAATTAACATAACGTTGTGGTGGCACAGGTATGCTTTTTCTGTAGATCAAACATACAATTACCTTTACTACAGGTCTTTTTCATAATTGCTGTCATCTTCAGTGGGGAAGTAATGTTATACTGTATTGGGTAATAGAGGTTATAGAAACCTCTATTTTTTTTTTTTTTAATGTGAAGAGAAAAACCCTAAAAGTGGGTCACAGAAAATGATCTCAATTAGTAAATTGGTACCATGAAGCACTGAGGTCTATGGAGCTTGTCAAAAGAATTAATCAACTGATAACAGGAACAAAAATGAGGTGATGTTCTGGGATAGGACAATCATTGGAAGTTTGATAAATAAGGCAAAGTCCCACAGGTTTTTTTTTTTTTTTTTTTTTTGAGGGGATGATAGTGAATTAGAATGAAGTGAGCTATGCTCATCCTCTGGCTTTGTCTCTGCCTCCTGTGGTGGGGTCTCCTCCTACAGTATTCTAAATTTTTAATCAGAAATTAAGCAGCATTGTAGGTAGCAATCCCATTCTCTCCTGATGCATGTGTATGAAAAGTCCCTGGCAGAAGTTATTCGGACTGTTCTCTAGTCATAGAGTTTGACCTTGAAAGAAAAAAAGGCCAAGGAGATCCCCACAGGTTGGATTTAAGAGCAAGGGCTTTTACGTCCAGCAGCCTTGAGTTTAAGTTTTGGCCAAGAGCAAAGAAATCCTTTTTTTCTACGCTTAAACTGCCCATAGGTGATACCGATAGTGACAATAGGTACCTCATAGAACTGTCCTGAAACTTGTGTGAGATGGTAGGTGTGATCTGCACACGGCTAAGCATGAGGTATATAGTTATTAAATGTCACTTCTTTTTTTTTTTTTTTTTTGCAGAGCGGCGCCAGGTTTATTGGCACGGCCTCTAGAAGAAGGTATTGGGTTTCTTGGTGGTGAAGCGAGGTTTGTGCTGGCGACGCAGGACCCGGTGGGGCAGCGGGAACTTGATCTTAGAGTCGTGGAACTGCTTGACTGCAGGCCGGCGGCACTTGCTGGCCGCGATCTCCTCCACCTTCATGATCTGGATGGAGTGGGCACGGGCACAGTGCCGGGCGCCCATGTCGCGGTAGCACTGGGTGACGGCGCCGGCTTGGTCAGGTCCCGGTACTCCCGGTACTCCCGGTACATGTTGTGCGTGCCGCTGCGCGAGTCATAGCGCAGCCAGATGCCAAAGTTCTTCACCCGCAGCAGAGACTTCTCAAACACCTGCCCACAGTAGACGATCTCCCCTGAGGATTTCTTCATCTTCTTCAGCTGTGACACGAAGTACCAGAAACGGGACTTGGCGACCACATGGTTGGGCGCGAAAATCCGCATGCGGTAGAGGGGTGGTGTGTGGCACTTTGGGGTGGGTAGGCAGCGCCCTACCACCTTGTATTCCCGGAGTGTGCCCGAGGCCTTCATGGCGCTCCCTTCTCGTTTGCCGCCACCCACGGAAAACCTTTTCATTATTTCTTGCCAATACCAGCCAATCATACTGGCTAACTTGTCTTTTCTCGATATGGTTTTTTTTTTTTTTTTTTTTTTTGCGGGACTGGGGTTTGAACTCATGGCCTTGCACTTGCCAGGCAGGCACTTGTGCCACAGAACTATCTCCCCGGCCCTTTTCTCCATATGTTATGGCCACTCCAGAATATCTTAGACAAACCAAAGTGCATAGTCATGATGACAAAACTTTTAACAAATGCCAGCAAAACTTGAACAGATTGAGAATTATTTATGAAATGATAGTGACAAGTTCATGAAACTGTCCACCTTACTAAATGTTCCCAATAAAGTATAAGGCCAGGTGGGTATCTTTTGCCACTGGTAATAGGCTTCCTCTGTATCAAGCCCTGCCTGTGAGTGGTAAGTGGTTTCTAACCCGATTTCTACCTCTTTGTCACTCCTTAGCAGGCTGAATGCAGGAGCTGTCTGACTTCCTCTTGGCCAGCCTCTGGAGAGGTCAATTACCCCAGCGGCCTGTCCATTCTGCTCTTTCATTTCCCCTCTGAAGGCACGAAGGCATTCATGGGGCTGGCTGAACACATACTGCTTTCAAGCCTGACAATAATCTGTGCACAAAAGCAGACACAGTGATTCCCCCTGTGGCACCAGGGGCTGAGTGGTATCACCAGGCCTTTGGCCCTCATACCCTGTACCCTCTGATTCTCTCTTCAAATCAGTCTGCTGATGGGCTGAGGACGTGTAAGGGAGAGGTCTAAAAGGGCACTGTCCTAGTTCTTTGTCTCTTGCTTTGTGCTTAATGGAAAAAGTGAACTTTTTAACCAGAGGCTAAAATGTCCTTTTATAAAAGTTCAGACTTAAGGAAGAACTGCCAACTCATTTATGTGATGAGTCATCGTTCTTAATTTATAAAAGTAAAATCCTCAGGGCGATAAAGTTTTATTTAATAGTGTTGCAAATTTCTTTTTTGTCTCCCCCCCCCCCAGGGTCTTAAATTCTCATTTATCCTCTCTGTGCTGAACGTCTGTGTGAATAGTGACTATTGTGATGCCAGCCCTTAAAATTAGCCGGAAGTAGGTTGTGCAGAGGCAACAGAAGAGATACCTTTCACAGCATCATTTTGCCAATAATGTTTCAGTTCTGCTCTTCCCTTGTGTTCTCAGCCAAAATGTGCTTGGTTTACAGCATAGGATGTCTGAGTATCCCATTCATGCAATTGTCCCTAACGTAAATTGGGGCAGCAATGTAAATTTTAAATAAAAAAGATGTTTGGTGCCAGTCCAAGCAGCCATTAAAAATGAGATCAGGATTTAGAATGAGCCTCACTATGAAAATAAAATCCTTCTAGCTGCCAGAGTGAACCCTCCCACAAGTGCAGTGTGCAACAGGGCAAAGCAAAGGAAAGACAAAGTACCTATTTTCACAGTATATGATATTGAGGTCCATATTTACTCGAGTGACGAACATATGGCAGTCAATTCTGACTTCGTTGATCGTAGGAGGAGGCAAGGCATGAGCCACTACCACAAGACCCATGATTTGGCTGGGGACGGTCCTCCCATGGGACAGTGATACTCTCAGGCGGAGCCGGCCTGTTATGTGGATCACCTGGAACAGAACATTAAGTACAGGACACCAGTTAAATTTACATGCAAGTCATAATGGTTATTTTTTCTGAGAAATGCAAAATCACATCTGGAATAACCAACATTAGCTGGTATCTTTTATAGTCATAAGGGCTGTCAATGCGTTCTCAATGTCCTCATGGCAAAAGACAAAAGAGAAATAAAAATATACTCTGAAAATTTCTCAAGGTAATGCTGTTGCTTTTTTTCTAGGACATTCCCCCCTCCCTGACACACACACACACACACACACACACACACACACACACATGGAAGTTCTCTACTCATATTAAGTAACCAAAATTTGAGCCTGGGGCTGCAGAAGTACACATTTGCATTATTAGCTCTCATTGCTAGAAGATGTTTGTCTCTTTTCTGGTTTATATAGAGGGTTATATGGTCACTCCTTTCCAGAGTATGGCTCAGAGTTTTCCTTCCTATAGAGGCTGGTATTACAAGAGGCCAGAGACTCTAAGGAAGAAGAGTCTCTGGGGCTTTGACATGCGTGGGTTCTTTGAGGACAGACTGTTCACTTTGGGCAGCCCTGAGTTACTAGGAATACAGAGTCTATTGCAGTATCAATGGTCACAGGACTTTGGCTTACAATTTATTCCTTGAGCTTTTATTACAACACTGTCAGGAAGTTTTGTACCATTGTGGTGGCAGCTCTGATGTTCTTGCCCAGAAACTGAATGGAAAATATTGAGCTATAATTTTTGTTATATTCAACCAAAGTACACCTGATATATTCCAGGTCACTCAGGACCACCACACTTTTGCATACAGGAGAGTCATAGAACCAACTTCCTGAAATGCTGTTTTGGGGGAAACAAAATTATAAGGGCAAAAACTACGAAGGATTTGTGTTGTTCTTTAAGATGTGTGTGCACAAGGGGCATGAAGACAGTTGTATGTGTACATGCGTGGGGGTGAGTATGTGTGAATGCTAGCTATGTTCTGAGCATTTTGCTCCTGTGTGGAGGGTTCTCCCACACCAAGCCAGAGAGATCATCGCTGTGTGTCACTGTAGCGCAAAGTGCAGTTTAGGTGCTGAGTTTCCACATTTGATTTGCTCTCCAAAGGCATCACTGAGCATCATACCATCTGTTGAGATCTTCCTTTCCTTCTGTGCCATAAAGAACCAAAGTGAAAAGAGGTCTCTCCCCTTAGCTCCCAGAAGCAGTACGATCTCATGTCTGCTCTCCTTCTCAGGGGATGCACTGGCCCTTTGTTTCCCTTCTTTTTAGTTATTCTGCTTTACTAAAACAAGCTGCACCACTGTCAGTCAGGAAGTGGGATCAAAGCTTACAGGGCTGCCCTTTGGAATTCTAGCTGTTTTAAATAACACCTCTTTTCTGTTACCCTTCACATTTGTACCCAGAGCTGTGGAGCTGGAAATACCAATGACAAAGATTATTTAGGTTATTTCAGCAGTAGCTTTTGACCACCCACATTTGAAGTTGACTAAATTCATGCTTAATGCACCTTTACTTTAAGCTTTGGTCAGATGAGCTAGTTTATGAATATTTGAAAATGTTCCTAGTGGCAAGGATGCTAAAACACATTTTTTTTTTTTTTTTCTGCAAGACCTCATTAACTAATAAAGAAATAGCTAATAGAAACAGGACTAACTTCACAGGAGGGGTGTATGGTCCCTGGTCCTCCTCCCAGCTAGGCTTACATAGCTGCTCATTTATCATGATCTGTCTTGTTTTATCAGGAAAACTCAGCTTCTTGGAAAAACACAGATATATAAATGCTCAGGAAAATACATGCCCAGAAATAATATGCTAAGTAAATCCCCATTTGGTATTTTCTTCCAAAGCAATTTAAAAAGCGTCTGGACTATAGAACATTTGGAGAAGGCAGATGCCGGGAGCTGGCAGTGCATCAGGCCGCCCTTGTCTCCAATTTTGCCTGAGGCCTGTGGTATCAGAGAGGGTCAAAGCAAGGTCCAGTAGGGCTCTAGATTTGTAGTTTGCTGGTTCTTGTTACGATGGCAAGTCACTCAGCCTGTGTCTCAATTTCATTTTCTATGAATCGGCTATTCTACAGTCAGGAGGTGGTAGAGTGAGCACTTCAACAACCATAAAAAATTTTACAATTCTTAAATAGTATCTATTTGCCTTGAAAATTATTAACTAAGAAAAATAAGTATCAGATAGTATTGGTCAAAGATCTAACAAATGTCTCATTATTTTAAAAGATTGTGGGCCAGTAAGACAGCTCAGTGGATTAAAAGCTTACTGAGGTATATGTAGGGGCCAGAGTTCGATCTCTGGCATGCCATGCAGGCCTTGCCACTGGAGTGCCGGAGACAGTGATTGAGACTGGGTGTGGTAGCACTTACTTGCAATCTCAGTGGCTGGGGGCTGAAACTAGGAGGATCACTGTGAATCCAGTCTACATAGTGAGACCCCATAGCCCTTGTAGGCCCTGTCCTAAATACATAGAAAAAAAAGATCGCAACATTTCATATGAACATTTTGGAGACTCTATCTTAGCATCCCTCCCTTTCATATTTTAGATGAGGAAGGAGGCTCTGGAAGGTTCATTCCTTCTACAAAGTCATCCATCTTGGACATAAGTGGCAAATAGCCTGGGCTTTCATGCGGGTCCTATTTCAACTTTGTTACCTTTATATGTATTTTGTGTGTACATTCATAGGGAATGAAACTTTGGAACATTGGAAGTATATACCACATGCCCATTTATCACCTTTGGTAAACTACATTATGAGCCTTCAAAAAGCTTTCATTAATAACCATAAGTTCAGGTTCTTTGAAAAGTCTTTCAAAAAGCAAACCTAAAAAAGGTTGAAAACTCAGGAAAATCACCAAATGTCCTAACTAAAAGGTTGTCAAGAAATGTCCAAGAATACTCAGAAGGACTGGCCAAATAGCTCAGCAGATTATAGCACCTGCAAGCAGGCTCAGGGGCTGGGGGTTTGATCTCCAGTGTGCTGTGCCAGCCCTGCCCCCAGGGTGCACTGAGGTGGCAATTGAGGCTGGGTGTGGTGTTGCATGCCTGTAATCCTAGCTCTTGGGAGGCTGTAAACAGGTGGATCACTGAGTCTGATCTAGAAGTGAGACTCTGAATACCCTGTAGACCCTTCCTTAAAAAGAAGAATACTCAGAGAATGTGAGGGAAACTGGGGCTGGAGAAAAGAAACCAAAAATCTGTAAGCTCCCATAATTAAATTTTAAGTTTATCTGAGGTATTCTATCCAAATTCATTGTACAACAGCAACAGAAGTTCTCCTACGTGACAGGTTATGCTCACATTTTAGGAACATTTAGCAGGATTTGGTGGAGTTGCTATGTTGTAAAGCTTCTGAGGTGATGCAAACTACTTGAGCATCTATCGGCTAATGGGTGGGGAGCCACGCTGGTGTGCAGTGGGAGACAGGGTGTGGCAGCTGGCTAGGGCAATGAATGGGACCTGCCATTCACAGGATACCAGGGATCTGCCAGATATGGATGACATAAAAATGGGTGGGAAAGCTGCTATCTATTGCACGTGTTTGTATGATACTCTGCATTGTGCCTGAATGTGGCACATCCTTTCATTCCTTGCGTTTACTCTCTTCTTTTCTTTGGCAGAGCTGGTTGCTCCCATACTCACTCGTCCTGTACATTTCAGATAAACTTGTGATGCTATTTTTGGTTTGCCTTGTCCACTATTTTGAAGCAAGAACCACCCAGGATAGGTTTGGTTGGTGAGCCATTTCTAAAGAAACTCCCTGATAATTGTTAGCTGAGCCAACCAGTAGAGTATGCTTTGGCATGGCTAGCCAAAAAGGAACATTTTGCTGTGACCAGACGCAAGAATAGGTATTGGAGACCAAGATAAGGGCCAAGCTGGGAAAACATTTTGCTTTTCTCCAAAGGACTCTGTTCTTCCCTCCTTTTCCTCACTCTCTATGCAGGGGGGGATAGGGACCGTTTTCTAAGCACCCAGGGGTCTATTTGTTGCTTTTCCAACCCTAGGGAGGGGGGAAGAGGAAATAGGCTTTTGTTTTTGTTTCTAGCCAGTTGTGTTCACTCCACAGGCATGCCTTGCTGTGTGTGGGTTTCTTTGTTGTGTATGTTGCTAAATTAGCCTGTCTGCATAGGTCCCAGTTTGTAAATGGCTTTTTTTTTTTTTTTTTCCAGTTTGTGCTTTGGTCAAGGGTGTGCCACCACATCATCCTGCTTGCTTGCCAGGTGGCCAGTCACCCTATTGTCATCTTGTCAGTCCCTATGTAGCCTGCCTTAGCAGGTAAGCCTTTAATTTTATATGGCATATGGGCTTATAGAATGTAAGCGAAGGCATTGTTTCCTTTCTTCTTGCACAAAAAGTAAAAATAGTGTTCTATCCATTTAAGAAGTCATGCTGCCAGAAGACCTTTACAGTGGACCAAAGCCCTGGGTAACCATGGGTGCCTAAGATAGGACTCATGCAGGGTTGGGGACAAACCAGAGACCTGCTTCCCAGCCAGCAAGGAGGTTCACCCTACCTCTAAGGGGACACAAATGGGAACTCAAGGAAAAAATGTCCATTTAAAAATGTGCAAGGATTTGGGCAGGAAACAGGGCCCACAACGCTGGTGCAAGAGCTGGCTTGAGGCCATGTTAACCTGGATTTTGTGCTTTCTAGTTTAAATGCAGATAAGTTGAAGATCTGCATGTTGCCTGAACAGAACAGCTAACTAACGTAATTGTGGGTATAAACAAAAGAAAGAAAGAAAGAAAGAAGGAAAGAAAGGTAGAAAAAAAAAAAGAGCCATCCCAACTCTTAGTACTTCTGTGACAGTAACTACAGAAAATTTTTTTTCTCCAAAGGACAAACTGGACCATCAACAGGTCCAATGAGGTGATTAAAGGAGCCCATTAGCTCATGGGAGTTTGGACTAGCCAAGGCTTATAGTTGGCCCAGTCTCCTCCCTAGTGAGTTAATGGGTCCAAATATGAAGAAAAAGGCCCCTTGAGGAGGGCTTTCTTCTGTGGTCTTCAGTGGTTAAATAAGGCCCTCAGATAGAGATGTCTGTCTAGGTTTTGTACAGTTGAACAAAGGGCTCCTCCTTATGTGTGTAATGCTGCCTTAAGAAACAGAAGTCTGGTGGTCTTTCTAGGTCCCAAGACAATCAGATGGGGTGTCTATTGGGATCTCTTCACTGTGTGGATTTCACCAACTTCACCACGAGATCACATCCTTGATGAATGGGAGTTTGATCCTGAAAACTTCAAACAAGGACAACCTGTCCACTGTTGCAATGTGGTCTGGGTTCAGTATGAGTGAGGAAGTGGCAAAAGATGGGTATGGATGGCTTCCTAAACTGTGAGACTATTCTCCAGGTATAGTCTTTCTGCTTAAAACATGAAAAATGGAGTGCAATGTCTTACGTCCAGGCTTTTATAACTCTTTATCAAAGGGAAAGCTCAACTACTCCAGTAGTACTTAGTGCAGCACCAGGGAACACAAAGACATCCTAGAGGATCGTGTTCTCAAACTCCTCTCTGTCTCTCAGGGGGATCTCATCTTGCTGATCTATTTAGGGAGGATAACCACTTGGGGAGGTCACCTCAACTTCACTCTTATAATCCTCAGACCAATATAGATCAGCTCCATCCCCTCCAGGTAGCAGGAAATTCCATTGGCACCTGGTGCCCCAGAGGAACCTGACATTCCTCAGCTCCCTTGACAGCTTTCCCAGGCAGCTCTCAGTTCCAGTGAGTACACACAGACAGCCTTGAGCCCCACAGGTTGAACCCAAGGTGAGGCTTCCCACTACTCTGGTTCACAACTTGTCTTGTCTATAAGAGAAGTCCCAGGGATGAAAAGAAATACTCAAGTACGTGCTTCTTTTTCAGTTGCAGATACTCAACTGTGCAAGGAACGATTAAGCTGACTATCAAGAAGACTCTTAATAAGTTTGCAGATGAGTTTCAGGCTTTGGTCCTTGCTTTTGATTTATCATGGCAAGATACACAGTTCATCTTGGCCACTTGTTGTACCTCAGATAAAAAATAGAATACCACAAGAGGCTAGGAACTAGGTAGATGAACAATATATCTGAAAAAGAGAAGGAAATCACCCTAAAGACGCTATTCTCCTTTTGACAGAGCCAAACTGGACTGTAATAATTGGCATGGAACAAAAGTCATGTTTAGTATGATAGCTGGTTTTACCATGAGGTGAAAAGGTGCATTAAAAGGTCTGTTAGTTATAATAAAGTGAGTGGAGTCTTGCAGGGTACAGAAGAAACAGCTTTGTTTTGTAACTGCTGAACAGAGGCCTTCTGCAAATATAGTAACATAGATCAACCTTCCAGGATGGAAGAAACTAATGGGAGATCATTTCATCTACAAACGAAGCCCAGATATTTGACATACGCTACATAAAATTTCAGATGGGGCCACAGATCCCTGTGACTCAGTTGCTGGATTTGACCTTTTCTGTATTCCATCAGGACCCAGAAGGAGGAGAAAGAGAAAGTCTAAGATTAGAGCTGTTAAAGTCATAATGCTTTAAACTCACCCAGGTCACCTAGGAAAAAACTCAAGGACAACCAAGGGAAGTGTTCCTGTTTCAAGTGTAAGAAGCCTGGACACTGGGCATCAAATTGCAGTAAGCCTCTGCCTGGGTCCTATTCTAAATGTAAGGCAGGCAATGTGCCTGACTCTCGGTATGGGAGGTTTGACTGCTCCTGCTCCCAGACAGGGGCCAAGCCAGCCAAAACCTCATTTCCTGTTCTACAACTGAAAAGGAACTGAGACAACCTGCAATGACCTATTCCATGGACATCACTAATTCCTCTGAGGAATCCTGGGTAATCTCAGACATTGTGGGTGAACTACTCAACTGCTTTTAGATATAGGGGCAACTCACTCTGTTTGGTTTCTGTCTCTGGAAAACTCTAAAGCCATGTTTGGGGTTAAAGAGACCCCTAGTTGAAGATTCTTTACTTCTCCTCTGTTATATCATTCTAAGGGTCAAATGTTTAATCATGAGTTTCCATGGTGTCCTATTCCCATGCTAGGAAGAGATTCATTGACAAAATTGGGTGCAATTCTTAAATTCCAGCTAAGGCCCAAATGGATTTCACTTGCTGTGACTACACTAGGTCTCTCTGATCAAATTAGCCAACAAGAAAATACTGCTATATGGTATATGCAGTCATACACTGTAAAGGACATCAGAGAGACATGTCTGGAGTCTTGAAAAGTCAACAGGCTGATAGGGAGGCAAAAAGGATGGTTCCACAGCCTGTTGAGATGCTAGCCTTATTCCCAATACCCAAGGAACCATTAAAACCAGTCTATACCTCTCCAGGGGGATGAATGGGCCTTAGAACAAGGAGTAATTCAAAAGGGACTTTGGTGGTATTTAGGAAAGAATCTAGATCTTCCCCAGGGATACTGAGGAAGGCTATAGAACACTTCAGGACTCCTCCATAAGGGAAGAGATGCTACGCTGGAAGTGGGCACTCGAGTTTTTGTAGGAGTAGGATTGACACCAGCCAAGTCAGCACAGTTTGCCCCCAACAACACGGCCAAGCCTCAACTACTGCCTTCATTAGAACCTGTACAGAGGAAAGGAACACACCCTCGGAGGACTGGCAATTAGACTGTTCCCATATGCCACCATGTGGAGGATCTAAGCAGATGTTGGTTCTGACACCTTTACAGGCTGATTTGAAGTCTATCCTACCCCTTCAGAGCTATTAAGATAGTCAAGGTACTTCTTAAAGAAATTGTCCTCATTTGGGATACTCCAGTCCCTCCAGCGTGACAATGGGCCGTCTTTTACCTCCCCCAGTAACTCAGGGAATGGCAAAGGCTCTGGGAATAAAGTACTGCCTCCATTCCACTTGTGGCCTCAACCTTCTAGGAAGTTAGAGAAAGCCAACAGACCCCAAATGAGCTCTGGCAAAACCATG
Organism: Myocastor coypus; assembly: GCA_004027025.1. Lineage (NCBI taxonomy): Eukaryota > Metazoa > Chordata > Mammalia > Rodentia > Myocastoridae > Myocastor > Myocastor coypus. Next base: position 12,064 of record PVJA010007512.1, on the reverse strand, counting down.
CCAAGAAATGTCTGTGTCCTGGCTCTGATTGCTGCCAGTAGCACTCATGAGGGTTTGTGACATGCCCCAAACCGGGCTAAGTTTGAGCCCACCTGACATGTTATATGGAAGGCCATTGCCATCCTGATATGATGTAGACCCAGAAACTATGAGATGCTTACAATAGCTCGTCAGTCAGGCCAAGTGCAACAAGTCATCCAAACGTACAGAGTGCTGCCAGCTCGTGTCCACCCTGCAGACCACAGGCTCGTGACAACTTAGAGGGGCCACCTGCTGAGCCCCTAAGGCCAAAATGCAACACCAGATGTCAGTGATCCCTGCAATGCCCACTGCAGCAAAAGTGGCATAGATACTTCTAGATTAAAGCTAGTTCTAAAGAACAGACCTAAAGAACAGGCTCCCTCAAAAGAAAAAAAGCTATTCCTGTGAGCCTCTGTAAGACGTGGGATTTCTCTTCAAAAAACAAGGCTCCAGCGCTGCTGTAGGTCAGTAAAGAAGACCTTGCCAAGGCCATGGCTCTCAATAACTTATCCAACACCTCTCTAACATACAGTGTGCTCTACAGGAAATGTGGAAGTCTGACCTGTGCCTCATATCTGAGCTATCATAAGGTTTCTTTCTTCTGTCAAACAGGCAGTTCAAGGGTCACAGTCTCTTGTCCCATTATTTTCTGACAGGTTTTTCTTCCCTCACACCAGCCACAAGCCACAACATGTCAAGGTAGCGGAGAGTACACCCTAATAGAGTCTACAGTCCATTCCAGCTTGAAGAAACTATAGAAAACAGGGAGATCCACTCCTTCAGCACTCCATGAGGATGAATGGGGTTTATACCTCTCAGAGAGAAATGTTAGAGGAGATAGGGTGTGGGGAAGCTGCAGGGAAATGAGTGGGCCCCATCAATCACAAGGTCCCAGGGAAACTCGAGGACCCCGTATGTGGAACTTTCCCAAACTCCTATGTAGACATCATGGACAGCTGCTATTGTGTGAGTTTGCATGGTGGCCCATTCTGCCTGAACATGGTGTGTGCCTTCACTTTGCTTTTATCCTCTTTTTCTGTTTGTTAGGCTGAAGTTTTCTCTGCATAGATGGCTTTTCCTTTACCTACCCATACATTTCTTATTTATTTATTTATTTATTTATTTATTTATTTATTTATTACCTACCCATACGTTTCTAATAAACTTTTGACACTATTCTTGGCTTGGCTTGTCCAAGTTCTTTGTTCTAAGAAAGAATCTGGAATAGTTTTACTGGCAAGCCATTTCTAAGGAAATGACTCTATGACAGCTGTACACTGGAATCATCCTGAGTCTTTTAAAGTCCCCATGTCCAGGTTGTACTGGAGACTAGTTAAATACAGATATCATGGAGTAGGGCATTGATATCAATATTTGTTAGGTATTTAAAAAGTTTTGCAGGTCATATAGAACTGATGAGGAGATTAATTAAAAAAAAAGTTTGTGTATATATCAGATACATAATATATGCTCAGCAAATACTATTTTTGTGCCCAAGTATGTTCCATAAAAATGTTACAGAATAAGATCTTCATGAACTAAGGGCAGGAAGAAGATACTTCTAAGTAAATGGGGGCAAGAAGAGTATGTGAAACTAGAATTATATAGTTGCATAAGATAAAATCATCAAATGGTAAAAAAGGGGTTTTTAGAAAGAGATAAATCCAAGAATGAAGGGACAGAACAAAATTTGGAATTGTAGGACTTTCAGAGAATTTGAGTTGGCCTTAGTAGGAGCAAGGACGGAGAAGCACCAAATGACAGGGGACCTGGGAGAAGAGATTGCAATTACTATTTTTGAGACTGTGTCATAGTAGAACAATAGGGTAGATAGCTGCTGAAAAATGCAGGAACTGCAGAATAGTAGAGGGACAAAGATGAATGTTTAAGAAGTATGGTGAGATCTTGGAAGTGTTCAAGAAATAGTTGAAGATAAGAGTTGAGACCTTACACATAATCATTTTAAGATGTAGTTTTGGAAATTTCTTATTTTTTTAGTGGTAGTAATCAATAACAAGCAATTCAATGAAATTATCAATGGGAAAAGCATAGATAACAGTACTTGTCCCTTTCAGTATCTGAAGCTTATGGTAACTTACATTTTTGTTTTATTTCTAGGTTGAGGTTCTGTAGCTTTATAAAAATTATGGTATTACACCCTTTATTCACAGTTTCTCTTTCTGCAGTTTTAAATGTTCATTAGAATATTCAGCAGAATAAAAAAATATGATAATTTAAGGGTGTAATGGTTTGAGTTTAGTTGTCTTTCCAAAGCCTCATGCAGTCATGGTATGGGGACTTCTAGAGTTTGAGATTAATTTATGATCTCAAGTTAATCTGGGTGATCCAAGGCTGGAATTATGGGTTTTAGTACTGCTGGAATATGGGTGTTACACCTCGTTTGAGGCAGAGAGCCTGAATGTAATATAAGAGAGACAGAGAAACTGACTCTCTTTCTGTTGCCATTGTTGCTGCTACACCTCCATGAACTGCTGCTCTCTACCATGTGCCTCTCTGCCTTGGATCCAGCTGAGTATGAACTGAAACCTCTAGTAACTGTGAGCTAAATAAACTTTTCTTTCCTTCATGTCAGGTATCAGGTATTTGTACCAACAATGAGAGAAGAGTAACTAAGACAGAGGAGGCGAGAGAGATCACATTCACATAATTTTTTATTATAGTATGTTGTTAATCTTTTACTGTGCCTGATACATAAATTAAACTTTCTGGGAAAAAATGGCATAAAAATTTTGGTACTAGCCAAGTTTTGGGTATCCACTGCAGTAGTCCTTTCTTTTTTTGGTGGTACCAGGGATTGAACTCAGGACCCTGCACTTGCCAGGCAGTTGCTTATTCTACTGAGCTATGTCCCCTATCCCAGGGTAGTGTTTTTACTGTTTTCCTTTTCTTGTTGTTGTTTTGTTTTGTTTCCTTTTTTGTCATGCCAGGACTTGAACCCAGGGCCTTTTGCATACATTCTACTGAATGACTCCCCAGTCTCTGGGGTCCTAAAATGTATTCCCTGTGGCTAAGAGGGGAATATTTTATTTTTGTTAAAAAATAAAAACTTCTTCAAGCTGGCTAATACCCTTTTTCTGTGGTTACAAGTATACCCTAACATAAATGGCATGGTTGTCACACCATTGTCACATGGGTATCGTTTCTTTGTAAAATAAAATAGAGAACTGATTGCGAATATAAGTATATAAGTTTAGATTCTAATGTGTCAAGAGGCATAAAACTATAAAAACAACATGATTGCTTTAAAATGAAAGGAATATCGTGGGATAGAAATAATACTACATAGAAATGCACAACCTCGGATTTCATCTGGTTTGGTCAGGGGAGTATTTCTTCAGATTTAGAACAGTGGAAAAGAACCAAGTGATGAAGGCTTCTAGAGAATTCTAGAACCATATGCTCAATAGAGTGGCCTTTTTGCAGCATTACCTCTTCCCCCTTGTCACCCCTCAGTAGGGGGGTGAGCAATTCAGAATACAGCTGAGAGTTGATAGATACAGCTTAGTTGAAAATCAGTATGGATTTTATGCATTATATTTCAATTGAAACCATGTCATAACTGTGGCCAATACCAAGCAAAAACTTTCTGTGTTCTAAATATTCATGCTGGTCTGGACATAAGCCTAACCTACAGACACTTTTCACAAGAGCTTTCTGAACGACAAGGTACTGTAGCCCTGAGACCAGCTTCATAAAAGATCTTAATCTTCATGCTCCCTTCACTATTCTTATCATAACAAAATGAAAAACAATACTAAAGCTTGAATCTTTCTACATTCCTTTTTTTTTTTTTTTTTTTTAGAACAGACTGGTTTTCAACAAGAGTGAAGCAGGACTTCTGGGTGGAAAAATGATAATAATGACAATATTTTGATAAAAATGTTCATGTTAGCCTTACTTGATTGTCTCAGAGTAAAAAAAAAAAAAAAAAAAAAAAACTCATTTGACTTTTTTTCTCTGATGCAGCAAGGGGTGTGTGCGATGGTGGAATGCACGCCTGCAGAGTTTAGGGTAAGTGTGGGGGTGTTGGTAAGCCGCACGGTTCACACACATAGTTACTTCTCTTCCTGCCATATGCGCCTTTCACTTGCCTGTTAGTGCTACATACTTAGATGTGCTCTTCTAATATCTTATTATAAACAAGTGCATCACAAAGACCTTGATAAAACCTCCCCTCTGTCAGGACTTAGGCAAGCAGTTCCATGGTGGAAGAAGACATCTGGAAACTATTCTCCTCACTTGCAGAAATAAATCTCAGTTTTAGTAATAGGAAGAATTTTAGTTATCAAAAGGAAGTGTCAAGTATTATGTGCATTATTTTCCACATATAATGTAAATCATGGACTAAGGCAAGGTGACTGGGGAAATAAAAAGGGCTGCAGGCATGGAATAACCACAGATTCCCGGGGTTTAGAGCATCTTCAGAGATTTTGCATTTGTCCTTGAAGGGCATCCAAATTTACCTTAAAATTAAGCTTCCTCCTGGCACTCTGGTCTCTCTTTTCTTTTCCCTGGTGTAGAGATCTGATTTAGCATACAGATTATCAAGTCACTAGCTCAGGTGGGAGAGTGAGCTAATTATTTTTAAGTGATGGGGCTTTGAAGCTGCCCTACACCTGCTGAAAGATAAGGGCTGGAGCTAGGTCTTCTGAACCAAAACATCGAGCCTATCGCATGACAACTTAATCGAAACCAGCATGAAAATCCCAACCTTATATATATATTACTTCATCTAGATTCTTGGGAAGTGCATATTCCAGGACTTAGAACACAGCCATAGGTTGAAGTCTGCTATACACAGGTTTGCACAAAACCCCCAAACAAACAAAAATCCAACAAACCAACCCTCCAAACCTTATATGAAACCAGGTCCTTATCCACAGAAAAAGCACTAAGGAGAAGATGTCTGATAACCTTTATGCCCCAGAGGGATCAGAGAATGTCAAAACTCTTTCCTTTGTCTTTCTACGGTCTCAGACTTTAGATCTAGAAGCTATAGAGGTAAAACTATTGGCTTATCACAATTCACAGTACAATTTTAACAACTAGGGATAAGAAAAAAAAAAGCAAGTTGATATTCAGGGGGTGGTGGGGAGGTTGGGAGAGGTGAGATTCAGAATGAAACAGGTGACTGGTAAGGAGAGGGTAATGAGAGAGACCTCTTCCACAGCCAGGGCATGCAACATGAAAGGTGGTCCTGGGATGCTGCCCTTAGCTGGGAACAGAGATGGCTACGAACTCAGTAGACATGTGGGTGGTGACAGTCTATCTGGAATTTTGTCCCAAGGAATTTACTTTAGATCAGGGATCTTCAATACTGAACCCTGGAATATAGGTATAACATTCAACACTTCAGGACATAAGACCCACAAATACAAGAAAAGACATCAGCAATTCAGGTATGTTAACTTAAGAGCATGTTTGGTGATGAAGAGACCAGGTACTAGGGAAGGGGTTGTCCAAAATTGAAAAAACTTTGGCAGAAACCAGTAATGTTGGAGGAGACAGCCACAATCATGTCAAAAGTATGAATTCTTGTGGACCCAATGATCTTCTGTTTGGTTTGAATAGAGATGAGATAAACAGGAAGAGTGAGGGTAGGGGAGCTCACTGTTTGATGCTTGCTCTGATTCCTGAGAAGCCTCCGTGAAGGGCTGCTTCAGGACATGGACAGACCTGAAGTAATACAGAGGGCATTCCAGACTGTAGAAGGTAGAGGAAGAAGAGTTAAGGTCCCGAGGGAAACCAGATTTAGGCTCAAGTATGCAGGTGAGCACGGGCATTCCTCATTTTCATTTGGAAGTCTGCTTTGCTGGTTCAATGCATGAGTACCTAAGATAATTAAATGGGCTGGTGCAAGAGGGGAAGCACACTTGGTTTTTTAACTGGAAAAGATAAAACATATCATGTTAATATCAGGGACTTCTTTTATTAAACAAAAGTTCTTAAATTGGGGTGAACAGAAGAATCACCTGAAAGTAATTCCCAGGTCCCACCTTCACAAGGTCTAATTCTCTGCATCTAGGGCTGGGGGATGGGAATCTGGATTTGATCTACTGTTCCAAGTGCTTCTAGGGGAAGTGGTTGGCAGGCCACTGAGCCCAGCCCACTGCTACTTCCCTTCACAGGAGAGTTGAATGAGTCTCGAGCTCTTATAAAAGATGACCTAGAGACACATCACAAACAGCCTTCCAAACAAGAAAAGAAAGTTGCACTCATGTTTATAATTCAGGTTGTACTGTAAAACTTCCTCCTCTGTAAAGCATAGCGCCATTGCCTTTGGTTTGAAAATGAAGGACTGGTGCAGGAGCAGGAGGCCTGGGCAGGGGCAGTACGTGGCATGCTTCTGGTGCTGCTCCTCTCCTGTGGGGAGATCTGGCTCTCCCAGCAGCCAGGCCACAGCAGGATGTGGGCTGCACTGTTGTGCCAGGAGCCTCCTGGGGCAAGAAGAGCCTGCCAGTCCCCTCCCCCTGTCCGCCTGGCCCAGCTCTGCTCCTGATTAATTCAGGCGATCTTGGGAGGTTAACCCTTCACTTGATAGCTCCAGTGGGAAGCTGGTAATTCATCACCCTTGCTTATTTTTTTTTAATGCAGAAATATTTTGTAAGGCAACAAATAAATTATTTTTAAAAGTCACATATAATACACATTAGACACAGCATTCTTTGCTCACAGGATTGTATCCTCTGAACATAACATCCATCTCTTTTAACAAACTTCAAATACATAGCACAAAATATATAGCTACAATTATGACTCTTGCTTCTCAGAATGGGCCTGGACCTCATATTTGCTTCATGTTCCCTTTGGAGAAAGTTGTCTTTCTTCTAGAAAAGATAAGGTTTTTTTTTTTTTTTATTGGAATAGTTTAACTAAGCTGCTGAGAGCTCCTTAACGAGATTATGTAAATGTATGCCAAGGATATAAACCACATTTTCTCTGAGAGTGGAACACTTCAGATATCATTTAATAAAACAGGACCATGGTAGAAACACCTCGATAAATTGTTAAGGGGCAAAGCAAAAAGGCTGAACTATACACATCTGATCAAATTTCATTTGATTCAGTTACTTTATTACAGTCTCCTAGAGAAGGACAGAGAAGTGTATCACTGGAGAGGGCAATGTTTTCATTCCTTGATATCACTTGATGTGGAGGAGAACATATCACCCCCCACATACCCCCCAGAATCCTCATGACTTAAGAGTCAGTCTTGAGGGGAGAGAGGCAGTTCTCAGCACAACAGACAGCAATTGTATTTCCCAATAAAATCAGGAAACAAAGACTCAGAACTAGACCTATGCCAGGCAAGGAAGAAAAACTACATTACTCTGACTTCCTGTTCCTTCTTCCAAGGAAGCAATGCCACAGTATACTTATATACTTTCTTTGGAAGTCTTGGGCTCTTATTAGGAAATCTGTAGTATGTGACATGGACTTGTACCTATGCAAGGATATCTTTCCTACAACATGTATTTGGATATGAACACATTCAAGCACATGTTTCCCATCCTAGCTTAACATTTTTGAGTGTTTTCCTTAAATTTTCAAGTTTGACCATCAGACTTGCTGTAAGTCATTTTGCTTTTTTCAGTTTGCTATAAGAATGTTGCACGCACTCTAAATAAGTGCACAAAGGGGCCTGGACAGGAGTGCACCATGGACTGTGCACTCCTGTACACAAGGACAGTCAGCACAGTGCATTCTGCTGATGAGAGGAAAGGGAAGGCAGTACCATGTATGGGCAGCCTGCTCTGTCCCCTCTATTCTACCTGAAGAATTGCAGGTGAGAACATGATTTGCATTTTCATAATAAAGAGAAACTGGTCGAGGAATAACCTCTAGCTATGAAAGCCAGCAACCCCTCTCTTCCTCAGTATCAGAGGATGCAGAAGTAAAGAAAATTATGCATACGGATATGTAGACAAGTCCTTAGGGAGGGGTGATTCTGCTGTCTCCTGAGGTGGAATATTTTTGAAAGTAGCCATCTTATTAAGGGAAAAATGCTAATAATAATAATAATAATCATCATCATCATCATCATGACTATATTTCTGAGAATCAGAGTTGTTTAAACAAGTGTGTCATGTATAACTTGAAAAACAATTAAAAATTCGAATATTGCTAATATTTAGAGAGAAAAGCACTCAATTAACAACTCTAAATAAGTGCTTAATGAACAAACCTTAAAAACACGTTCCCAATTTACATAACACTTTTTTTGTAATTCAGTAGTACATTTCAGAGTATTTAATCCTTTCCACTTCCCTATTTTATCTTCCCCAAAATGTTTATATCTCTTTATACAAATGACGAGGTCAAATTTAGGATTTTGACCTTCCAAAGACCCCATGGCAGCGTCATGGGTTGTTATCCATTCTGCATGTGTGATTCACAACACTTGCATGGCTTTTTCGCCTGTCACCAGCTCTCATTTGGTTTATTCAGCCATGATTAGAGATAGTAGTCATTTAGAGCCACACATTTGGAAACTCCTTAACAAGCTTCTAGCAGTTTCTTTCCCAAAGCTGCTTAAATAGATGAGGGTGTGGTGTCAGCAGCAACAGCAGTTTCCTCTATACCACTGATTCCCTCTGCTATTTGCCTGTCTTTATCAGGATTTCCATTTTGTCAGATGGCTTAAAAGAAGACTCAAAAAACAAAAATGCATATTCCATAGCCCATATAAATCATCATTTCAGGAAGATTGACTCTAAAATTAAAATTGAAACCATCACACTATAACCTGAAAGTTCTGGGTTTCTTTTTTCAAAAGAGTCCCCCTCCCCTTTTGATTTTAAAGAATACTTTTTGAAGTAATTGGCACAAAGACTGTTCTAGCGCAGATTGCTGCAAGTGTGCTCTTGGCAAAAACATCATAAGCAGTAGAAAAACTTTAATATGTTCAAGAAGCCAAATACAAACTGACACCAGGAACTCAAGTACGGGAACAAACAGGAGGAAGACAGAGAGCATCTCAATTTAATACAAACCTACATACAAAGGGACCAATTTTTATGATTCATGGTTTAGCACACAATGCAGCTGTCATCTGAGTGAATATAGAGTAGTTATACATAAGAAATTAGAATTATCAATTCGAGAGAATTTCTCAAGAGTCCTTTTGATATGTGATACTGAGGAATAATGCCTAAGACACTAGACATCAATACATTAATTGAGATCAGGTTGGGATCTGTTTAAAAGAGGTCTGAACTTGGAGAAGTGTCTCTTTGATTTGACCTCTGGTACAGAACTTCTGAAGGGAAACTTAAAAAGGAATTACTCTCCCTCTACCTGTAGCCTTGCTTTGTAGGTCTTTAAAATGTAAGTATGATTCCATGTAACCCAAGTGAAGGATGGGGTGTGATTTTCTTTGTGTCTTCTGTGTGCAGGCGAATGGCAAACATTTACAGACTTGTACTCTGTAAGTTATGGGGAGAGTGTTCAATTTTCTTTATTCCATCATATAGAAAAAATGAAAACTATAACTGAAAACGTCCTTAGGTTATCTTCTTTGCTAGTTTATGGCAAGAATTTGGAGATTTTCTGCATCTTTCTCTATCTACTTTTCAAATTTATCCCTGATTGACCAACGTTTTCTTTACCCTAACACTGAAAAGATGGCTCTGTTTTTACAGTCTTGCTAAGTAAGATTTCTCATGCAACCCCCCGGAGTTCAAACGTGCTATACGTCTTTTTCGTGGGGTATGTTTGAAGTCCCCTTTAAAAATAATGCCTTGAGGATATTTTTCCCTAATACCATTTAAAGAAACTTGAAAGCATATGGCTCTTAAAGTGCACAGGGTTCTAATGAAGAAATCAGTACCACTGCTCATATGAAGACTTCTACCAGGAGCTTTCAGACCCAACTTAGAGCAGTCTTTGGAATGAAGTGCAGTGCTACAGGAACCCCTCTAGCATCTGTGCTGGAAAGGCATTGGGAGTCAGTGGACTACAGTCGTGAATTTCAACACTCAAAGGGTGGAAGTTGCTGGAAAGATTGTGTTGGGATCAGACCTGTCGGTGGCCAAGGAAATCAATCTCATAAGCTTGCAAGACAACTCTACACAAATATTTCTTTGCAGTGCTATCCTTATCCATAGTATAGGAGGAGAAAATAAAATTCCTTTGTAGGGTTCTATTTGATGTGGTCCCTACTAACCCCACTATCACCTTAGGTGATTCTCAACACAGCCAGCTAAGGCTAAATGAAACAAAAACATGGGATATTAATGTACTTTCCCCTCAACTGGGCAGAGCATGCTGTTCTCCTGCAGTTTTGCAATGGATTCTCCAAATCTATCATAATTAAAATCACACTTCTTCGGGCACAACCTCATTAGTACCAAAATATCACATCTTGTGCTATTTCCCTGGGATTTTAGCAAAGTAAGTAACGATTCTTTTGATTATTGGGAGCAACTTGTGCTATCATGACTGCCAACTGTTAAAAACAACTAGAATCAGCACAGCTCTTTTTTTATTCCTACTTTGATTTAGACAGAAAATTGTCTCGAAAAAGCAGCTTTGGCCAGTAAGCCTTACTCACCCATTCTCTCTCCACAGTACTTTTAAAAGGAGGGGTGAAGTGAGCAGTTGACTGGCAGGTACTGCATGTGAGTTACTGAGATTCAGGGGGCAGGTGTTTGATTCTTTCCTGATTTCTGTACGATTACTCAGATAATCCTTTTCAAGTGTCTAAACTGCTTGTGCATCGTTTTGTGTAACTCATCCAAATTACAAAATTTCATTTCTTCAGAATTGTCTCTATGATTAATCTTTGTCAGACACTATCCAGACTCTCATGATACAGTGATGGGAAAGGGAAGACACAATGGGAACGATGAAATAGCACAAGTGTTTCTGGCTGGCTTAAGGGTGTGTGCTGAAGGCTCAGGTGAAATCAGGAAGGTCAAGGAGGAAGCTTCTATAGGGGTCAAGGGAGAGAGAGGACGCTACATTAGGAGGGAATGATGTCACACAGTGATGTGTTGGATCAGCATGAAGGTTTAGTTGCTGGTGCTTTAATACGGAATCTGGGGTAAAGAGTAAAATGGAAGAATATGCCAATGCTCCATACAGAGTGCCAGGATGGAGTGCAGTGCCGCCTACTGAGACAGAAAGAACTGGTCAAAGGCTCTGAGAATGGTTTTTGTTTGGGTTTTATTATGATTGGGAAGCTGTCAATATTCAGATCAAAATTCAGTTGGGCGTAGAAGCTTATGTGTCCTTCAGTGTCAGTATTTTCCCAAACATTATGTAGTGATCTGTACTTTAAAATAGAATGTGGAAAATTTATACCTGTCCATTGCAATGAAAAGCCTGAATGAATTATGTAGCACGAATGATATATATGCTACCATCTCAGATTTTTAAAGTCCACATCTGAGTTGGCAGATGATGTATTTTCTGATAAAACACTACTGAGTCAGGACTGAAGCCACACAGAGCAGGCCAGAAAACAACAAAACTGTAGTAATAAAATTATGTGGTCTCCAAAATATTTTCACCAGATAAATTTGATTTTTCACTTACTTTCTTTAGACATCATTTCTAAAACACCTATTCTTTTTTTTTTTTTTTTTGTGGGACCAGGGTTCAAACTCACAACCTTACATTTGTCAGGGAGGCACTTGTGCCACGGAGGTATCTCCCCAGCCCCTCCAAACACCTATTCTTGGTGCGTCCACCGCAGGTAAGCTGCCTGCGCCCCTCTGCCCCGCCTCTGGGTTCCTGCGACTAATTTCCTGTTTCAGACCCGACCCGAGTCCCAGCCAGTAGCAGAGCCCGCGCATCCGCCGCGGGTACGGTGCCTGCGCCCCTCTGCCTCGCCTCTGCGTTCCTGCCACTAACTTCCTGTTCCAGCCCAGACCCAAACCTCGGCTAGCTGGGTCAGGATCCTTGGCCCGCCTTCCCCTCCCCCGCCGCCCCCCCTTTTTTTTCTTTAATTTTTTTTTTTTTTTTTTTTTTTTTTTTTTTTTTTTTTTTTTTTTTTTTTTTTTTTTTTTTTTTTTTTTTT
>PVJA010007511.1:39739-68297 GCA_004027025.1 Myocastor coypus | reverse complement strand
AAAAAAAAAAAAAAAAAAAAAAAAAAAAAAAAAATGAATGAATAAGAACAAAACAAAGGTTCTGAAACAAGAAAAAAAAACAAACAAACAAACAAAAAAAAACTTGTCCCATGTACCTGTAGCATCAGATCCTGCCCTGAAATTCTCTCCACATTTCCCAACTATGGCAGGGTTCCATCTGCTCAGGCCCACCCAAGCTCAGTACTGGCCCATCCAAGAATGGCTACCTCTTTTCTACGGTCCCTTGGGCCTGACTTTCTTGGTAGAGAACCTTCTGGCCATTTTTGAACTGATTCTTTACTGTCAGTTTCTATCTCATGGGATACAAGGCAGAGGTCTCAAACATATTGTTCTTCAGACAAGGTGAGAAGGATGAGAGGGATGAATCCAATGTTGGGTGTTTACTGTGCTTCTAGTTTGCATGAACTACTCTGTGAAGCAATTTCTCTCTGCTTTATAGATGGGGAGCCAGGGCCCGGCGGGATGGCTCAGAAGTCTAAAGCGCCTGCTTAGGAAAGCTTGGGCGGCTGCAGGGACCGCAGTTCGATCCCCGGCACCACATGCTGTGCCAGCCCTGCACTCAGGGCAGGCTGAGCCAGCCATAAAAATAAATAAATAAACAAACAAAAGTTCTGAAACAAGAAAAAAAAATAAAATAAAAAAATTCTTAAAAAAAAAAAATAGATGGGGAGCCAGACTCAGACCAGCCTAAGGTCTAGCACCTTGGCTGGTCCTCTGTTCAGTATGTTGCCCACCATAAAAATAAATAAACAAACAAAAGTTCTGAAACAAGAAAAAAAAATAAAATAAAAAAATTCTTAAAAAAAAAAAATAGATGGGGAGCCAGACTCAGACCAGCCTAAGGTCTAGCACCTTGGCTGGTCCTCTGTTCAGTATGTTGCCCTGAGTGGCACTTAGTTCAAAAGATATCAACTACCATAGGCCAAGATAAATTTGCTTGGTGGTGTAATTTTCAGAACTTAAGACTCTCCACTCTGATCCAAGGTCTGTGGGCAATAGCTGCTGGGGAGAGAGTGAGAAAGATGGGGTCCTCTGTCTGGCTCCACTTACGGGCTCCTAGCACTTCTACCAAAAGAAACCTGAGAGTCTCATACAAGCCTTTACCCACTATGTCCCTTGTGTGGGGCCAGACTTGACAGCCAGGAAAGCCTGTGCATACAGCCAGTTCCCTTATGAGGAGTAGGTGTTGCTGAGTCTGCATGGCTGGGCACTTCCTCCTGGAGGAGGACACACCCCCAAAGGTGTGTCCCAGAGGAAGAGCTCCTGCCCTCCTCAGACTGCCATAGTGAAACTACCAAGGGCTCCTGACATTACCACTCAACATCAACTTTCAAGAAACCTATTTTCAGTCTCCATTGTAAGTATTTATTTATGAGGTGTGGTTAAAACTCTGGTGAATATTTGCTTTAAAAAACGTTACACTAAGAGACACACTGCCTTCAGTCACCCTCAGAATACTCTCTGCTGCTTTGAACACACTTATCTCACTGTTGTTGTCATCTTCTGAAATCCTTCCATGAGTGTCTTTGATTGTACTGTCCCAAATCAGTCCACAGCTTTTACTTTTCTGGGTCATTTTGACATTTGGGATGAGCCAGGAGTCCTACAATGCAGGTGAGATACATAAGGTGGGTGAAAGTGTACTGTAATGTTTTCAGAGTCTGCCCTCCTCTTGGATGGTACCTGCCAGCATCCTTCATGATGTGCTAGCTCGCACTTAAAGACATTTGTAAAAGAAGATGCATACATAATGCTATATTGGGCATTCCTGTGGTACCTCAGTTCAAAACTTCTTTCCACCACTCTGGTCACGGAACATGTTCCAGTGATGCAACTATAATCGTGTAATGAATTCTGTGACCAGAATGGTGGAAAGAATTAAGTTCAAGAGCCAAGGCATCACGTATGTATATGAATGAAAATATCTTTAAGTTAACTGGCCTAAAGTTTTTCTGTAATAATTCCGACATCTAGTTCTTCCTCAAATACTGTTTCTATTGACTGTTTATCTTCCCACTGCACAGGCTATATTCACCCACCTGTGTTATCTGTATCACAATTATTTTTGATTTGAAATGAGATATCGTAAGCAATCTGATATCTTTGAAAATTGAATTTTGTTCCCTTCTCAGAGTTTATTGTTGCTATTTGTTTGTTTATGGTTGTTTCTGTGACTTTGCAGAGCTAATACTTAAAAAATTTCTTCTTTGTCATGTGTATAGAAACCTTAGCTTGATTAGCAAAAAGGATCTGGAGGGACTAAACAGGATTTCCCTGATATGCCTTGACCTATACACTTCCCATCTCTTACAAGGCACATGCTTATATTGAGGTACACCTTCAACATTGGTGGCTTACATTTCTTTGTCATTAGTTCCTACTTTCACAGAGCCCCAGTCCTCCAGAGAGGAGAGAACGGCACTTTATTAGTCTTTCCTAGATGTATCCACATTTGCGTGACTTTTTATTTTTATTTTTATTTTTTATATTTGTATTTTTAGGGAAGGTTCTACAGGGTGTTCAGGGTCTCACTACTAGATTGGACTCATAGTGATCTGCCTGTTTACAGCCTCCTAAGAGTTGGGATTACAGGCATGTGCCATTATGCCCAGTCTCAATTGCCATCTCAGTGCACCCCAGGGGATCGAACCCCGGGCTCCTGTGCTTGCTTGCAGGCACTTTAATCTGCTGCGCTATTTGGCTGGCCTGGTCTGTATGACTTTTTATATGTCCTGAAACATACTAGAGTATTACAAATGTCTCCTAAAGACATATTCCTCCTCCTCTTCCTCCTCCTCCTCCTTCTTCTGCCTCTCTCTCTCTCCCTCCCTCTTTCTTTCTTTCTTCTCTCTCTACCCTTTCTTCTTTCTTTCTTTCTTTTTTTTTTCTTTTCTTTCTTTTTTTTTGCAGGACTGGGGTTCAAACTCACAACCTTGCACTTGCCCATCAGGCACTTGTGCCTTGGAGCTATTTCCCCAGCCCCTCTTCTTTCTTTCCATCTTTCTGTCTTTCTTTCCTTCCTTCCTTCCTTTTTTTTTTTTTTTTTCTGTTAAGCTTTTGTTCAGCCTTTTGTAAGCCCAGCCCCGTAGCACTGCCTCAGGCAGGAGTGATATTAAACCATAGCTAATGATTGCCTTTGACAAATCCCTTAAGGAAGGGCCTTTCTTAGCAATCAAGCTCTGAGTCAGTCAACTGAAGAGAAGCCCGGAGATTAAAGCCCTTCACGTGCCAGACAGGCCAAATCATAGACATCATCTGGGGTAGGACTTCGGGAGCTCCAGTCCACTCTGTCCCCTTCAAGGAGCCCAGGGACTCCTTGGCTAATCGTCTTCATAGCCATCATCTTTTGCAAGACTTGCAAAATTTTTGGTTTTCAAAGCACTGTGAAGCCAAGGAGAGGAAGATGGAAGAAAAGCCAATTAAACTAACTAAAGCACATGCTTCTTACCCAAGTGCAGCCATTTTCCTGAGCACACCCCCTCAGATTATTAAGGGCCTTCGGTTAGCTTTCAATTTTGAGTAATTGATCCTGGCCGTTTTTCCAGTGTTCTCATTACTTTTATGAGAAGTGGCCTTGTTGAAGATCTTCATTATTTTGGAAGTGTTCCCCCTTCCTCCTTCGTTGCTTTCATTTTGGATTAAAGTGTTACTTGAAAGAGAGTAGTGAGCCAGGCATTCTCAGATGAAAACAAAACAGTGGAAGGCCAAGGCAAGTGGTCCAAGGTAATTGAGAGGGTGCAGGCTATTGGGGTTCAACCTTGGCTGTACCTTTCCAGGGAGCTCTTAAGAGCTGTGAGGTTTAAGCTCCACCGAGAGATTCTGCTTTGGAGTATGGCTTCTATATCAGCAGGAAACATAACCCTAAAAGCTCCCTGGGTTATTCTAATATGCTGCAAGGTTAACACCATCATTTATGTAAAGTAGGTTTCCAGGAAGTAGATGAAAGTATGAGACGAGGCTACTCTATAATGACAAGAATACAAACAATAATGTTTCCAAAGTGTATGTTGTCAACTGCTTCTATTCAAATCACCTGGATGAGTGATTCTCAAATTATGACTTGAGGGACTAGGATTTTAAAGTTCTCTTTAAAAAATTTCCTATCTGTATGGATTAAAACTGTTAAAAATATAAAATAAATGAATTGCCAGAAAAATGGAATGAAAATTAAAAAAAAAATACAAGTCCAAGTATCTTCTTATAATAGCCAACACTACTGTGCAAGACAGCTACAAACGTAAATGATTGCGCTTGTTCTTTGGGTCTTTGTTGAAGAAGAGTCCTAGGCATTGCTGATGCTATAGAGAAAGCTGTCAGAGTAGCACCAACAGGTAAGGCTCAAAAGTGAGTCTTTCTTTGCTCTTTTTTGCTCACAAGAAGCCAAGTGCAGAGAGGTGAGTCTTGTAGATACAGAAAAGGTATGGCAATACTAACAATTTAGAGGATGAGCTGCTAGCTCACCTGTGATCTGCGCAGGATCATGGAATTCACTAGGCAGGGTCCATTGTCCTAGGCCCTTGTATAAGAAGATGCTGAGCATTTCTCCAACAGAAGTGCTGGATGAACCTTTACAGACAGTGGGAAAGTGCGAAAAGAAGTCCCATGGAGTGACACGGATATGCTGGAAAGGGGGCATTCATGCAGCAGAGGCCATGACAAAGAGGTCAAGGAGACAGAGAAGGAGGGAAAGAGACGGGGGATTTGCCCCAGGTATTGCAGAAGGTGAAAGCTGGTTTGCAGAGGAGACAGGAGTTGGTTTTTACAAAGTGTGACAACAGAGATGCCATTCTCCGTGCTATCTTCCTGCTGATGTTTGAGAAGCCCAGATTACTTATTAACCTGAGAGACCTGAATTGTTCCAGCAGTGAAAGTGAATGATTTTTTTTTTTTACAGACTCATAAACTTATACACTGAGTTCTTACTACTGATGTCTAAGAGTGTTCTATTGGTGGTGTGCTATCGGTCCCGCACAGACCAGGAGTTGCTTGCCTTAGGGGTTGGAAGACAAAGAAGAAAGGGATGGAAAGTTCTTCTAATCTGAGCTCTTTCTTAAGAAGTACAGTCTGAGTTCTGAAAGTGGTTCACTTTCATCTTTTTTTTTTTTTTTTTTTAGTGTATTTAGTACAGCATCTACAGGGTCTCACCACATAGACTGGACTCTTAATGATCCTCCTAGTATTTCAGTCTCCCAAGCACTGGGATTACAGATGTGCACCAGCAACACCAAGTCTCAATCACTGTCTCAGAGTGTCCCCAGGCCAGGGCTGGCACAGCACACCAGGCATGGAACCCCAGCAGCTGTGCTCTGCCTAAGCAGGCCCTGTAGTCTGCTGAGCTAACTCACTGGCCCCGGCTCACTTCCATCTTCATAAGCAGATGAACCAGGCTCCCAGCAGGCACTTGTACAGTACGTGGCTCAGGTACTGTACATGCTGGATTGAGTTCCGGGTCTTTCTGGCTTGAGCTGCAATTATGTTTGCGGGCTTTTAGGAGAGAAGTTGGTAATAACTTTGAAGTAGGGCTAATATATGGTTGTTATGAGAAATGAACATGTTATCATTAAAGATTGAATTCATTATACTTAAAAATTCAAAAAATGAATACACACTCATAGCAAAGAATTTGAAAATACTAAAAAAGAATCATCAGAAAAGACTCATAAAATTCAATGCTTTTACTCTTGTTTATTCTTATGTATTTAGTACAGGGACTACAGGGTCTCAGAACACAGATTGGACTTGTAGTGATCCTCCTGTTTTCAGTCTCCGAAGTGCTGAGATTACAGGTGAGTGCCTCCATGCCCAGTCTCAATCACTGTCTCAGTATGCCCCAGGGGTGGGGCTGGCACAGATTACTTTAATTCTTTAGAGTGAATAATTATTAGGCTTTTGTGTATGTGCATATACATTACTTTATAAAATATTTATTTTATAAATAAAGTAAATTATTTTACTTTATTTTATAAATATTTACTTTATAAATATTTTATAAAGTAATGGTATTGCATTTGCAGTTCTGTGTCACACTTTTTTTTTTTTTTTTTTTTTTTTTTTTTTTTTTTTTTTTTTTTTTTTTTTTTTTTGTCTTTTTGAGACAGGGTCTCGCTATGCAGTTCAGGCTGGCCTTGAGCTCACTTTTGTAGTCTAGGCTGGTCTCGAACTCGCACCAATCCTCCTGCCTCAGCCTCCCAAGTGCTGGGATTACAGGCGTGAGCCACCATGCCCGGCTTGTATCACACTTTTAAAAATTAAAATTATCTTGGTGGAACTATAGATTAACAGGCATAACAATACCGAGAGACATATACTGTTTACTCAGTGGTACCTAATGGCAGAATCTTGCAAAAATAAAGTACAGGAAAATAAATATGGAGATTCCTTAAAAACCTAAAAAATAGAAACCAACACATATATTCTCCCTCTATGTATCTTCTGGAAAGAGCAGAAGACATAACACCACGGTACTATGTGCATATGCATATCTACACAGCCCCATGCAGCATAGCTAAGGCCTGAAAGCAGCCTATATGTCCATCAGCAGATGAATGGATAAGGAAAATGTGTTCTTCACACTTGCCATAAAGAATGATAAATTTTGAATCATTTGTAGAAAAATCTATGTATTTTTTTAAAGACAGGCCAGTGAGATGGCTCAGCAGTCTAAAGCACCTGCTTAGTCAAGCTTAGGCAAGCCTAGGCACCATACTTCAATCTCTGGCACCATATGTGGCACCAACCCCACCCCCAGGGTGGGCTGAGTCAGCCACAAAGGTGTTTATTTATTTATTACAGGTCTCGCTAAGCAGCTCAGATTTGTAGTGATCCTCCTGCCTGGTTTCAGTGGTTGGCATGGCACTCCTATGGTTCTGGGGATCAAACCCTGGTCCTTGTGCTTTCCAGACAGGCACTCAGCCTGCCAAGCTATCTCCTCAGCCCCCAAAATGGATGTATCTTAAGACCATAATGGTGCATGAAGTAAGTCAGACCCATAAGCTTAATGATTTCATGCTTTCTGTTATGAGAAACTCACTGTACAAATAAAAGACATGAAGAGAAAAAAGTTATTACAACTTAGCATGGAGAATGTCTCTAAAAGAGTACCTACTTCTCTAGTTAAATATTCCTAAAACTCAAACATTTTACTGACCCCATATTATTGCACAGAATGGGTATGACCTAACCTATAAAGATTTCCTCCAGCACCGAACATTCTGGTTGCTTCGGATTTCTGCTGCTCTGTGGAAATCAGCATGAGACATCTGCGTGTGAAGTTGGTCTGCAGAACAGGAATAGCAGGCCGGGTTCTTGCAGGGTCCCAGAGGGTCCTGAGGTACTGATGTGGGACGGCTCCACTGCATTGTCCTTGGGAAGCTGTCATGAAGATGGGTGTGTTCATGTCGGTACTGGCCTGTATGACACCCACGTCCCTCTCTGGAAGGCTGACATGAGGACCAAGCTCCTAGCTCAGTAGCAGCAGAAGAACACTGAAATCCAGCCTTAACTTATAGCTCTCCTGTGTCGTCAAGTGCTGGCGAATTACACAGTCAATTGCGGCTTGGAGCAGGTCCCGGAGAGGTATGGGGCACATTCAGAGACCTAATTCTGTGACTGCCTAGTGTAGCACCTCTTCATCTTAGGAATGGCTTCATCAGTTGAGACACAGCACAAGGCAGCCCTGTGCACGGCCACTCTGATTTCTGCATGTCTCTGCTTAAAACCTCTTTGGATTGATGTGATATTGATTTTAATACCCCATTCAGGGCTGTGAGCCCAGTTGCTCTTTTCATTCACTCTTTCACGGACTGCATCTTTGGATTCTGACTCAGGTTAGTCCTGCTGTTTACCCCTCAAGGGGAAATTCAAATGCTTCATTCCTGAATCTTCAGTTCCCCCACGGTAGCCGCTTGAGTACTTAAAACACTCACCACTGTAAATACTTTCATTATTAAAAATAATGGGCACTCTAGCTGAGAATGATGGCGCACACTTATAATCCCAGCACCAGGGAGGCTGAGGCAGGAGGGTTGTGGCAAGGTTGAGCTCAGCCGGGGTTACAAAATGAGACCCTGTTCCTAAGTAACCACATCAAAAACAACAACATACACCCTTCTAAACAAATTGTTCTGTGTTTGTCTTATTTTTAATTGTTTCTTTAAGGGAAAGCTTAGAAGTAAAATTATTAAGGAGTAGGAATACCTGGAGAAGGCTTTAAAATTTCAATTAATTTTATTTGTACGTTTTTAGATACACACAATAACATTCATCATATGGAATTTGTACCTACCCATGACATATCTTGATTCTTCTTTTCACCTGTTTCCCTCCCTTTCCTTTGGCCCATCTTCTTGTCTTCATTTACTAAAGTTTATTTCCATTTTTTGCTTCCACTCTTTTTTTTCCCTTTCCCTCCCTTTCTTTTGCCTCCCTAGTTCCACTTCCCATTTGAATATCCTCTTCCTATTTGACAATCCCATATATATGTTAGGACAGGGTCTACAGGGTTTTCAGGGTCTCACTACTAGATCCAACTTGGAGTGATGCGGCTGTTAACAGCCTCCCAGCAGCTGGGATTACAGGTGCCCACCACCATGCCCAGTCTCAATTGACACCTCAGTGTACCCTGGGGGCAGGGCTGGCAAGGCAGGTCTGGAGATTGGACTCCAGTTCCCTATGCCTGCTTGCAGGCCAAATGCATATTTTGGCTTTTATTTGTACTTTTGATTTCTCATCCCAGAGAAGCTATATGACATTTGAACATGTGTGTCTGACTTATTTCACTTGGGAGTATGGTCTCAAGGTGCCCCCTTCTTTATGGCTAAGTAGTACTCCGTTATATTCTTTGAAAACCAAATATTATTTATCCATTCACTGTGGTATGAGGCTTTTAATTCTTTTGAGAGGATACCTAAAAGGGAGATAGCTGGGTCAAATGGAAACCTCTTGCTTTAGTTTTTGAGGAATCTCTGCACTGGTTTCCACAGTGGTTGCACCAGTCTACACTCCTACCAACTGTGAAGAAGGGTTCCTTTTACCCCCATAGTCCTGCCAGAACTTGTTGCTGATTGATTTCTTGAAAATAACCATTCTTTCTGAAGTGATGTAGAACCCCAGCATTGTTCTAATTTGTGTATCTTACTGTTTAATTTTTTTAAAAAAAATCATTTATTAGGTAGAAGATCTTGTTATGCAGCTCAGACTCACGGCAATCCTTCTATATCAGCCTTCCCAGCACTGGGATTATAGGCATGTGCCACTATGCCTGGTTTTGGTGGCCTGCGTGGTGTACTTGGGGCTCTGGGGCTAGCTCTACATGTGGCACCAGGGATCAAACCTGGGTCCTTGCACTTCCCAGGCAGGCACTTAGATGACTGAGCTATCTCCCCAACCTTAACGTACATATCTTAAATGATTAGTGATACCTACCATTTTTTTACATATTTGTTTGTCATTTCTGCTTCTTCATCTGAGAAGTGTCTGCATTTCAGATCTGGAGCCATCTTGATCATCTCTAAGTTGATACCTAGAAAAGTAGCTCCTTCTGAATGTATAATGTCCATTTCATTTTATTTATCAATACCGGGTAATACATTAAAAAAATTAATCCATGGGCAAAAGGGCATCTATGTTATGTCACTGACTTTCAGGAAGTTAAGTACTAAGCCCTGGCTGCCTGAGGGCTGGGTAACCAGTCTGCAGAGCTGCTTATAAGTTTGTATGGAGCTGACTGCAGTAAAAAAAAAATTTCCATTCCCTCAAGCTGTGGCAATGGAAGATCTGTATGAGGCGTAAATACATAAATTGGAGTTTTAAGCAGGTCAGTAAAATACCACAGATTTCATTTACTTAGCCATTTAGCCAATAGCTATTTAGTCTTCAAAGTTTTCTTTTTTTTAAAATGTATTTAGTACAGGATCTACAGGGTCTCACTATGTAGATCAGACTCATAGTGATCCTCCTATTTTCAGCCTCCCAAGCACTGGGATTACAAGTGCGAGCCACCATGCCCAGTCTCAATGGCTATCTCAGCCTCCCCTAGGGGCATGGTCAGCATAGCACTCCAGAGATCGAACTCTGGCCACTGTGCTCTGCCTAAGCAGGTACTTTAGTCCACTGAGCTATCGGGCCGGCCCCACACAGCTGCTGTCTAGAGGAATGTGGTAGGCACTGGGGAACATCAATCAATACTCTCAGGAGAGGAGTTGTCGATCAAAGAGATAAGATAGATAGGAAACAAGGTGATAAGCAGCCAAGGGCGAGATGCTATCTGAACACGGAGGGCAAGCCCCCAACCACTACTGGGGTGATACAGGCCGTGGGTAGTTAGGCTGAGTCTAAAAGATGATCGGAATTCCTGGGGCAAACCATGGACAGAGTCAGGATTTGATGAAGAGAAATTCCAGGAAGCATATGTAGTATCCATAGAAGGCAGACCAAAGCATGAAGATTAGAGGTAGAACACAGGCTCAGGGACAGAAGGAAGGACTTGATGGTAATCCCAGGGCCTTGGATAGTTCCACATTTCCTTTCCTGTTACCTGTTATTACTGACTGCCCAGAGTTAAGCCAGTTGCTCCCTGTTCCAGGCAGAACGCTGCAGTTAGGAGAGACTTGCTGGCTTAGTCTCAGTCCAGTATCCTCCAGGAAGAGTCATAATGTGCACACCTAAGCCACCTGCCTCACAAGTTGACTGATATGATGAGGCTACTATGAAGCTCTTGGCAGACTGCTGGTGGACTTGGAAGCAGAAACAGGCATTTGAGTGGGTAAATCACCTAGCTTTCTGGACCTGCAGCTTTTCATCTTACTTTCGTCTTTCAAGATGAAGTAAGGAGACTTGCTTTATGAGACTATATGTGCTAAAGTAATATATGGAAAAATATTTTGCAGGTATAAAATGTTATCATGATTATCTCTGAACTACAAATGATCATTTATACCTGGACAATCTATTGATCAGTATGGAGCACCACCTGGGAGCACCACCTGGGTGACTCTCCTTGAAAGGGGAGTAACTTGAAGAAGAGTCTTCATTTTGGGTGACCTGACTCTATTGCCATGGATAGGTATGTACAAAGGGGCTAGAATTTTTTCCTTATCCCTTCAGTTAGCTTTAAGCAATGCACGTAGATCTAGCTAAGGTGCTAGTGGTAGTCTTTGAAGACAGCAGGTGTGTTTCCCCGGCACCACACTAGCTGCTCCCTTGCGTGAGCTGGGGTTGAGATGGGATGAAGAGCCAATGCTCCGTGCTGTTGCTTGGAACGAGCCTCAAGAAAGAGGCTATGACTTTCTGGGGCTTCAAAGATTATACACATCAGAGCTGAAGCACCAACCCTAAAACACTGGATACCCTCTCAGTTGTGTTACACAGTGTCTTAGTTACTTTTTACTCGTTGCTGGGACAAATACCCAACACTCAAAATGAAAGAAGGAAAGGTTTATTTAGCTCACAGTTGCTGGAGGTTTCAGTCCATATTTGGCTGGCCCAAGGCTGAGTGGAACAGGGCAGCGAGCATCCAGCTCATGGCAACGGAACAGCAACAAAATGGTGACAGAGGCAACTGACCAATCAGGGCAGCAGAGCAGCAGTGTGAGTCTGTCTCTCTGTCTCTCTTGTTACTACATTCAAGCTTTCTGCCTCAGGTTACACCCATAGTCCCAGAAGTACTTAAAACACATAATCCCAGGGATCATGGATCAAGTCTCAAACTCTAGACCGGTACTAAAACACATAATCCCAGTGACTCATGAGTCAAGTCTCAATCTAGAGAAGTCCCTGCCCAATGACTGCATGAGGCTTTGGGGGGACAACTAGACATAAACCATAACACGCAGGTGACTCTTTCTGTATGTCCTTCTCTCTGTGTACTGCAGAGATGAATGCAGGCCTCCTGCCTGGCCCAGCTCATGATGCTTCCATTCTCTCAGTCACTCATCCTCAAGCCACTCATTTCTTCATGAATGAATAAAACCCAGTTTCAGCCCTGGGTGGAGGCCTTTATCCCACGGCCATCACTGTGGCTGGACTGAGGACCCCTTGGCTCCCGAAAACTACACTTAGTTCTTTATTCTCAATGCAAGTTGCACTGGGTATGGTAGATTGGAATTAACTTGATGAGATTCCAATGATCTAGCCATAGGATTACAAATATAAACTTTTCAGACCAGGACAAGGACCAGGAAGGGATCTCTATAGATCAGCAGCCAACTCTTTTTTTTTTTTTTTTTAATGTATTTTTTTAATTATTTAATTATTTATTTATTTATTTTTGTCTTTTTGAGACAGGGTCTCACTGTGCAGTTCAGGCTGGCCTTGAGCTCACTTTTGTAGCCCAGGCTGGTCTCGAACTTGCACCAATCCTCCTGCCTCAGCCCCCCGAGTGCTGGGATTACAGGCATGCACCACCACGCCCGGCAAGTGTATTTTTTTAATGTATTTTTTATTTAATGTATTTAGTACAGGGTCTACAGGATTTCACTACACAGATCAGACTCATAGTGATTCTCCTGTTTTCAGCCTCCCAAGCACTAGGATTACAGGTGCACACTACCACACCATCTCATTCGTTGTCTCACTGTGCCCTGGAGCATACCAGATATTTCATGCCAGACACAGCACACTGGGAATTGAACCCTGGTCCCTTTGCCTGCCTAACTAAGCAGGTGCTTTAGTCCACTGAGCTATCTGGCTGGCCCTCAGCCAATTCTTTCAGTTCCTCTTAAAACCAATAAATGTGTCTGAGAATCACTGGAAGCTTTCCCCAAAAGCAAATGCCCAAGCACTGTATCCATGCAACTCTGATTGAGCAGATTGTGGGCAGTCCTGGAATTTGTACTTCATCAAGCTGATGACAAAATTACCCTTTGAAGAAATAGGAGCTGAGTTCCTTGGTCCAGCATAGCATGAAAAAGCCTCAGTCACCATCTTGAACTTAAAGCGCCAATAAATGTCTCAAAACAGAGCTGGTAGAAGTAAGTGTGAGATGTCTTGTAGGGTGACGGAGTGGAAGTTTCCCTTGGCTATTTGGTGAGGGCTCCAGAGACAGAGTGGAGAGCCATTAGTGTAGGGCCAATGGCAGAGGCCTGTAAGGGGAGTGAGCCAATGGCCAGGTTCTGGGTCCCATATTACTTGCTTGGCCCTGTTTGGTTTGCCTTTTTTTTTTCTTCCCTACAGGACTGGGGCTTGAACTCATGAGGTTGCACTTGCCAGGCAGGCACCTGTGCCACGGTTTGCTTTCTTTGCAAAGAGCGTTGCTTCGAGTCCCTGCTCCCTCAGCTCTTCCTGCCACAGCTGAAACTGCCATCCTCTCAGAGGCCACAGCCAGAAACCTGCTTATTCATTGACTGCCCTGGATCCTCATTCCAGTGAATCAGTCACTGCTTCTGGTCAGTTCTACTGCACCAAGCTCCTCTGGCCTTTGCTCTTCACCCCTGCCACCACTATAAGTCTTGTCACGTCTCTTGCCTGGCCTCCACCCTCGGGTCCAGCCCTGCTCTTGTGCAGTGAGGCTCTGCTCCATGGCTGGAGTTTCAGCATGTGTTTCAGACAACTGGGTTACCCACTCAGTCTGAGGGCCTCCCAGGGCAGAGACCCTTAGCCTTACTATTACGTCTCTGAGGACCAAGCATGGTATTTGGGACACAGTATTTATTAAATGCTTAGCCCACCTATCTCCAGGCTCCTTGTCCCCAATTCTCTCCCACCTCCCAGGTTCAAAGGCAGAGAGAGATTACTATATTAAAAGAATAGCCTTGTGTGATGTGCATAATTTTCTATAGAATAAAACTGTGGTCCCAACAGCACCTCCTTAAATAAAATCCCATCGCCGCTTTCTACCTCCAACCAGGCGACGGTGCATGAAAAGTAGTGGGTTAGTCAGCTGAGCTAATCAGAGCTAAAGAATGAGCCACAGTATCTCCTCGCTTCTCTGGTCACAAAGGCAACTTGAAAGGCTGCAGAAAGTGCGTCTGGAAATCTTTCAAGACTGAATAAATGGTGCAAAGGGGAGGAAGAATGCTTGGGACAAAGAACCATTCAGAAGTTATCCACAGAGGAGTGATTCAAGAGTTATTTGCCCTCTCCTAAGGCTGTTCTGCTTCACAGTGGCTGGGCCTTACTGGAAAATGCCCTCATTGAGTGTTTACTGAACATCTACTATGAGCTAAGTGCTACTTTATACTCTGAGGATAGAGTAGAAAAAAATTTAAACATCTCTGCTTTTGTGCAGTTCATATTTTAGTGAAGTGGGGGAGATACTGCATTAAATAATCAAAATACTATTTTGTCAGGTGGCTATAAGTACTACATAGAAAGACACGAGAGAACAAGGGTGATATGAATGTTGGAGACGGAAATGATGCTGTTTTGAGCACAAGAGTCAGGGAGGAATCTTTAAGGAGGTGACTGCTATGGTAGGAAGGTCTTTGTCCCCCTAAAATTCACATGCTGAAATAAAATCCCCAGTATGATGGCACTGGGAAGGGTTGGATCATCAAGGCATGAAGAGGACCAGTCTTCCCTTCCAACATGTGCTATTGAATGTTGTGAGTGTTCAACATTCTTTTCATTTGTACAGGAACTTGCAGCTAAGAGCAGGCTTTAATCTCTGAGCAGATGTTGGACTTGGACTTTTTAGGCACATTAAGACCTTCTTTAGTTGTGGAGCTGGAATGTCTTTTGTATAAAGGGATATGCAGAAACCTTTAGGGGTCCAGGGGCAGAACGTTCTAGCCTTGTGTCTAAAGGTCCCACAAAGCCTCATGCAGTCATAGGCGGGGCTTTTCTAGAGGTGGCTGGATCTAGAGTCAACACTGGGATTGATCATGGTGCATTGCTAGGCCCTAAGGCACTAGGATTAAGGGTGTGAGTGCCACCCACTTTAAGCAGTCTGGAAAGGATAAAAGGCGAGGAAAGAAACTGGAAAGATCCCTTGCTGCTTTTGCTGTCTTTGCCTGCTGTGATACCCTGATGCCCTCTGCCAAACCACCCTGCCTGGAGCCAGTCGACTGCAGACAGAACCCTCTACAAACCATGAGCTAAATAAACCTTTCCTTCTTTAGCTTTAGGTATTTCTTGTCTCAGTGACAAGAAAAGTAACTAAGACATGCTCTCAGGGAAGAGGCTCCAGAGAGACTCTAGACACAGGAAGACCATGTGAGGGAGCCCCTGGAAGGTATCGTCTGTGAACCACAGTGAGCCCTCGGCAGATACCAGGTCTGTTGGTGCCTTGATTCTTGACTTTCTCGGCTTCAGGACTGTGAGAAGGGAGTTTCCATTGCTCATAAGTCACTTAGTTTATGAGGTTTTGTTATAACAGCCCTAGAAGACTAAGTAAACACTTAGCAAACACTTAGAAGACGGGCAGCTAAGCATGCAAGGATCTGCCTGTGCCAGGCAGAGTCAAGAGCTCATGGTGGGACCATGCATGGAGCTGCCTTTCACTGATCAGCAAACTCAGCTGGGCTTGCAGGCTTTGATCTGGAAAGTGCCAGGGCCAATGAGAAGGAGGGAGGAGGAGGGGAGGGAGTGCTGTGGCTGAAACCTTTAGGTGCCCTGGGGAAATCCAAGGCCCAACTTTCCTGTAGGTTGCTACTTGACCAGTTTCCTGCCTTCACTTCTGAGGATCTGAGATCCTAAGGCAGGCTGTGCTCTGGTTCTCCCAACAGTTAGAACTTTGACTCTCTTTTCTCTTTTCCCTGCCTATGACTGCATGAGTCTTTGTGGGACCTCTAGACACAAGGCCATAACATTCTGCCCCTGGATCCCTAAAGGTTTCTGCATATCCCTTTATACAAAACACATTCCAGCTCCACAAATAACAAAAGTCCTAACATGCCTCTTTAGGAGAAAGGCTGGTTGCCTGAGACTTACACTGTGGAAAAGTAGGCAAAGAGGGAAAACCAGTATCTCCCTAGTCCTGCAGTAGCTTGCTCTTTCTAATCTCTTTGGGCTTCCCTAGTACTAGGTCAGCACCCTTTTGGAGCTGAATTTCTGTGTAGTAGGGTCGGTGGGTCTGACCCAGTGGTAGTAATGATTCTGAGATAAAGTCTGACAAACACAAATGCCATACCATTAGAGGGAAAGAAAAGGCAGAACATTTATTTCATCTTATCTATGGACCATTCATGGGACTGTTTCCACATATTACTGAATTTTCGTTATGAATTTGTCTACAATTGCAGCGTAGGTATTATTGTTACCATTTCACAGATAAAGGCTCAACGATATTATCCACTTTCCGTCCTACAAAAAGACAGTACACCTAGTAAAAACTTCACATGATTTGAAAAATACAAGAAAAAAGAACTGAAAGTCTTTGCCTAACGTGTCTCCCACAATTACAAGAAACTGATGAATAGTCTCCCCGAATGTAAAAAATGTGCACATAAGCAGTTACCCCCCCCCCCCCCCGCCTCCTAGCAGCATCCTACTTATCCGGCCATGCAGTTAGTTTCAGTATTATTATTTATTTATTTATTTATTTATTTATTTTGCGGAACTGGGGATTGAACTCAGTACCTTGCGCTTACCAGGCAGGGACTTGTGCCCCTGAGCTATCTCCCTGGCCCCAAGTTTCAGTATTATTAATGAATGCGGGGCTCAAAGTAGCGGAAGCTTTCTGATGGCACAGCTGGCCGGTGATTTCACTTTGTCAGCACGGACTTCAGTTTCCCGCTTTTGTAAAAAGACAGGGGACACAGCGTGCCAGGATGTGACAATGACAATAGGCAGGTCATCTCCCGCCTCCTGACCCTGAGACTTCCCAGTGTGCTTTGAGCTACTCAGGGTGTAGGAAGCTGCCACTAGCTACAGCCAAAGAGCCCCCTGGGAGAGCCCAGGAGCCCCTTTAGAGGGGGGGGAGTGGTGGTGGGGGAGATGACGTCAAGGGCGCTGGGCGGCCCTTCGGTGAGACGAGGGGCGGGACATCAGCTGAGGGGCGGGGCCACAATCGCGCTGCACCCGAGGCGTGCTGACGGGTAGGCTGGCCGTGGGCGTGACGTAGCCCGCAGCCTGCGTCAGGCTCCGCCCCTACCCGCCCAGGCCCCGCCCCAGCCTTGGCTCCCCAAGCCGCAGGCGCAGCGATGGCGGAGGCTGTAGAGCGCACGGACGAGCTAGTTCGCGAGTACCTGCTCTTCCGCGGCTTTACGCACACGCTGCGGCAACTGGACGCCGAGATCAAGGCGGACAGGGAGAAGGGGTTCCGGGTGAGGGGTCGTGCGGGTAGCGGGTTGATACGGCTGGGGGCGGGCCCCTTTCCGTCCCTTCCCCCTCCCGGCGCTGCCTCAGGGTCGGGGCAGCGCTGTCATCGCTCCTCGGCCTGCACTTGACCGTGAGGACCCGAGACGCGGCTTTGACGTGACTGCATGCCTGGAGTTGCCCAGAAAGGCTAGAGCTCAGGGGGTCATTCGCCCCGTCCTGGTCCAGACTCCCTTCTCCATCCCACCTCCAGGAGATGCTGGACGTGGCTAGCGGGCCGCCAGGTTTAGGAGCCAAGGATGGACCGTGGTTTGTGCAAGCCACATATCAAAGGTTGGCTCTGTGACAGTGGTAACCAGGAGTTCTGCAGCCCCCAAAGGTGGTCCGCTTCCGTGTTTTGCGTTTTGTTAAAATGGTCTTTTGTCAGGGACTGGGGAGATAGCTCCGTGGCACAAGTGCCTGCTTGGCAAGTGCAAGGTCGTGAGTTTGACCGGTCCCTCAAAGAGGTCTTTTGTCAGAGACTGGCTCATATTTTTGCTTCTGTGGTTAAGGAAGGCTTCATTACACATTTTAAAACACAAACTTCCCCCTGGTTTGAAGATTTTCCGTTGCAAAGTTCTTGGAATTTCTGAGCGTGTCACATGTATGTTTGTGCGGAATTAAATAGCTGGTGGCAGCTGCATGGAGAGAGACACCACTTAGGTGCAGGAGCCCTGGAGGGGAGTTAGGAGCCTCGGGTCTGGATGTGCAGAAGTTAGCAGTTACTTCGTGGCAGAAGCAGATCTTTTCACCTGTCCAGGCTCCAGGTTTCCTCATCTACTTTTAAAATGGGGTTGAATTGAAGTTGGTGTCCAGAACTTTTTCCAGATTGTATCTTGAGGTGAAATTTCTCATCACAAGGAAAGTACTACTTTGGCTGACATTGGCATAAGGTAGGACTTTGGTGTCTTACAAGGGACAGTCTTTGTATCTCCTGGTGACCCTTGGAATTGTAGAATTGTGGAACCAGGCAGAGAAGAGACTAAGAAGATTGTGTCATGATGTCTCTTTTATTTTTGATCTCTTGCTCTATTTTTATTTTTAATTGAGAGGCCAGTGTGACCACAGTTGAAGTGATTTTGTCAAGTTGATCAGTTTAATCCAAGACCCAGAGCCAGATTTCTTGCCTCTAGGTCAGAGTCTTTTACACATCTAAAAGTCCATGCTTGCTAGAGGGTTAAGTTGTATATTTAGTGTCTGAAAAAATTTCAAAGCTGTTATATTAATGTGTTCGAAAATTTGTAGAGTGCCAATTTACAAGTTTTTAACACCCAGATGCCACAGTAAGAGGACAAAGCTGTGTTCTTTGGAATAAGGGGCAGAATGTTCTTCTGTCCTTCACCACCTTCTCCAGTGATGCTTTTTCATACCAGGTGGACAAGATTGTGGACCAGCTACAGCAGTTAATGCAGGTGTATGACTTGGCTGCCCTTCGGGATTATTGGAGCTACCTGGAACGTAGACTCTTCAGTCGCTTGGAGGATATATATAGACCGACAATCAACAAGCTGAAAACCAGCCTGTTCCGCTTTTATCTTGTCTACACAATCCAGGTACTTGTCCATGCAGGAGTTTTGTTTTCCTGGTAGGGAGAACTCTTTCATCCAGAAATAGTTGTTTCTTCTAGTCCTTTGGGATGTTTTTGTATCTTACCATGGGAATGAGTGGAACAGCCACAGTACAAATTATTTTTGACTGCTTGTCATATTTTGTTTCCTTTTCATCATTGGCAGGTTATCTGACTTATTTTTCCCATTCCCAGTTCTGCTTGTTTTAAACATATAAGCATAGGTGATGATGTTTTAAGGGATCATAAAGATTGAATAATAAAGACAGTGGGTGACTTGGGTAAATCAATCACTTAGCTTGTTTAAACATCAACTAGGGATGTTTTTAGGATAACATCATTAGACCTTAAACTATTTAAATTTAAACCCACTATAACTAGAAATCTCAAGGTCCTTGAGAAAGGTTGGTTGTTTCTTTCCTATTGTGGAGTTTTTAGAGCCTGCTTTGTCACTTACCTGGCAGACAATGTCAAGGCTGTCTGCCATGACAATGCATCTCACCTCTGGACTTCTGTTTCTTCCTCCTCTTTGCCGCCTCCTTTGTGTCTTGGCAGACAAACAGAAATGACAAGGCGCAGGAGTTCTTTGCAAAACAGGCCACAGAGCTCCAGAACCAGGCTGAGTGGAAGGATTGGTTTGTCCTGCCCTTCCTGCCATCCCCAGACACCAACCCCACCTTCGCTACCTACTTTTCTCGACAGTGGGCTGACACCTTCATCGTGTCCCTGCACAACTTCCTGAGTGTCCTGTTTCAGTGCATGCATATCCTTTGCAGGCATATTGTAGACAGTGTGATTAGTAACTGCTGAAAGTTACTGATTTCAGTGTAGCCGTTTCTGTGTCAGGTGAGGGGACTGGAGAAATTGTGATTATTTTTGTCCAGAGGCTTGGTAGTCATAAATCTTAATTTTGGTGATGTACCGTATGAAAAAATAGCTGATGCACACAGGCAGGACTATAGCAGCTACAGGGTGGGGAAGGCAGCTACTTGTTGGTGAAACCAGCCAAACTTGAGAGCATCCTTTCTGTGTGGGTGCCAAGTGCCGGGGGATATCACTTGCTTTTGTTGGGGTTTAGGAGCAGATGAGAAGACCTGTGGGGTTGGAGTTTCCTGCCTGAGTGTTTGGGTTATTCTCTCTGACAGTGACCTCGTTGTTCCTCAACTTGCCAGAAAACAGAGCAGCTTTGATGTGTGTGTGTGGTGTGTGTGTGTGTGTGCGCGTGCGCGCGCGTGGGCACACACATTGTGGGGATATGTGAGAGTGAATGAGAACTGTGTGACTCACGTCATAGCAAGTATACCATTTTGTCCCGGAAGGCCTGAGATCTTGAGGTGCTTTCTTGAGTCATTATGCTCTCCAGGCTAGAAATGCAGTAGAGAAGGCGATCTGTTTTGAATGGGGCTGCCTGTTGAGGCACTGATAAATTTGGGTGTTGATCACCCCACCCATTAGCTGCCAATTTGACCTCTGGGAAAAACTTTCTGGAAAGTTTCTGACTTTGCTGTTTCTTTATTTGTGTGAATGAGTGAGAATTCTACGTGTGCCAGTCTTTCTAATTACTTACCAGCTGTCCCTTCTTCCTGATGTCAAAAAGCTAGTATGGTGGGTACCACATGGCATGAGGACCCTCTAGGGCAGCAGTTCTCAACCTGTGGGTCATGACCCCAGCGGGGGTCAAAAGACCAAAACACAGGGGTCGCCTAAAGTCATCGGAAAATACATATTTAAACCCATGCTATGCCATGGTGAAATGTTATTTATTGGAATTAGTAATAAATATTTCTCAACATATTTTTTGGTTTGGGGTCACTGCAACATGAGGAACTGTATTGCGGGGTCACAGCATTAGAAAGGTTGAGAACCACTGCTCTAGGACAATTGAAATGGTCGCTGAAGATCTTTGCGGCCAAAATATTGCCAGTCAAACTGAGGCGTGCACATTTAGAGTCTGAGGCCTTGTCTACTCTGCCCTCCCTCTGACTGAAGCTGTGGTAGTGATTGGCTTTTTTTTTTTTTGAGACAGGGTCTCACTATGCAGTTGAGGCTGGCCTTGAACTCACTTTGATAGCCCAGGCTGGTCTCGAACTTGCACCAATCCTCCTGCCTCATTTTTAATTTTTTTTTTTTTGTCTTTTTGAGACAGGGTCTCGCCATGCAGTTCAGGCTGGCCTTGAGCTCACTTTGGTAGCCCAGGCTGGTCTCGAACTCTCACCGATCCTCCTGCCTCAGCCTCTCAAGTGCTGGGATTACAGGCATGTGCCACCACATCCGGCTCTGTGAGAGTGACTGGGAAAGGCAAAAGGCCAACACCCTCAGCTAGAATGTAGGTGTTTTTGAGGTGGCATGTGGCTATCTCTTTGCAGTCTAAAACTTGAAGGCAAAACCTAGTGCTGATCCTACCTTCAGGGTTGCTTTCTGCTGAGTGTCTGCCTTGACCTTGCTAAAGCTTAGACTTGCCGTGAAGTCCCTACACTGCTGGGGATGTGGGGGAAATACCAGGTTTAGATATGTATCCTCTCCACAGAGATTTTATGTGTCTCTGAGTCTAAAGAAAGTAAGGTCCAAAAACTGAAGAGAGACCAGTTTATAACGCTGTGGCCAGTGCACAGATCTTGTCCTCTGTTTCCTGTTTCTTGTGTTGAAGTGCTTGGCCACTCTGTCAGGAGCTCTCAGATGTTCCCAAGTAGGCTTACTCTTTAACTTTATGCACCAGTTCCTGTGATCCTGAACTTCGATGCAGAATGCCAGAGAACCAACCAGGTTCAAGAAGAAAATGAAATTCTGCGCCAGAAGGTTTGTGCTGTACAGGCTTGCCTCTGGGAGGACTGCTCTGTGGGTGTGATGTTAGGCCACATGGTGCTCAAAATCTGAGCGTATATAGAGCCAAACTGTTTTTTTTTTTAATTGGATACATGATCTTACTATGCAGTTCAGACTCATAGTAATCCTTCTGTCTCAGCCTGCCCAGCACTCAGATCCCAGGGCCAGCTCGGCCTGTGGTACCAGGGATCAAACTCAGGTCCTTGCACTTGTCAGGCAAGTGCTCAGAACTCTGAGCTATCTCTCCAGCCCCTAAGCTGTTTTTTAGGTGAGGACGAGTCATTAATCAGCACCGAGCATTTAGGACTATATCAGCCTCTGAGAAACAGGCGAGATTCATGATTCAAACATAAGCAACTTAGTGGTTTCAGTGAACTTGTTAAGAAGATGACTGTATATTTACACCGGCTTTTGATCATGTCTTCCTGGCCTTTTTCCATATTTAACCACTTACATCAAGTTTGTAATCCAAGTATAATGTAGTTATTCCTGCTAAGCTGTCTATTTTTCTTTTTCAGCCCATATTTGCCTTTACATTTTGCCTGAGGGAAAATCATTTTGCCTTGATTTCCTTGTCCTGAAATGAAGGAGGAAGTTTGGAAAGCTGTTTAGGTTTTGAGGTTTAAGATTCTTAGATTTTTGGGAGCTATGTGTATACTTAGTTTTCACCAGGCAAAAAGTCATATACGTCTTTTTTTTGGTACCAAGGATCAAACTCAGGACCTTGTGCTTGCCAGGCAAGCACTTATTCCACTGAGCTATCTCACTGGCCCCTGAGGCAGAAGATCACACTGCTGTGTAATTCATTTAAATTGTTTTTTCCATATGAGTTCCAAAGCCTGATTTTATAGATTCCAGAGAGCAAAGTAGGGTTGAGTGGAGCTCTCTTTCTCAGTAAATCAGGAAGAAGAATGTCCAGTGGTAAAAAGGAAGCATATTCAGTGATAAGAAGTGCCTTGCTTATCTCATTGTAACCAGGGCCAGAAGGCTCTCAGTCACAATGAGTGAAAATGCAAAGGACACTTTGGTGCTGAGAGGAAATGGAGCCAGTGAGGATGGGTTTGGAGGTGGTAGCTAGAAAAATCTTGTTCGGCAGAGGGTTGGGCCAGATTGCTGGCTAACTCAGCTCTGCCCTATGCAGCTTTTTGCCTTGCAAGCTGAAATACATCGGCTGAAGAAGGAAGAGCAGCAGCCTGAAGAGGAAGAGGCCTTGGTCCAACACAAGCTGCCCCCTTACGTCTCCAGCATGGACCGCCTGGGGGATTCTGAGCTGTGAGTTGTCTGTGAGGAACCCCTGTGGGAAGGTAGCTCCTTCCACTCCTCTGTCCTCCGTCCCCTGAATGTCCCTCTGACCCTGCCTGGCCTGTGTCCTTTGTGCCTTTTGGGAAGTATTGTCAAAGAGCCCCTGGCCTGCCTCACTTTACTTCAGTTTTGAGTGAGGTCCCCATGGCCACCAAAGTCATGCTTGGTGTTCTTAATCTGTTCTGTCAGGACCTTGCACATCCTGGATCAATACAACCCTGCTACCATGGGAAGGTTTTCTGTATTGGAAGGAGTGTTTAGTGTGCAAGGATTGGTTAGAGTATATAAAGAAGTAGGCAGAAAGTAAAGAGAGGTATTTGATCTTAAGAAGTGACCAGGTAAGGCTGGGTTGTAGCTCAGTGGTAGAGTGCTTGCCTAGCATGTGAGAGGCCCTGGATCATCAGTGCTGGAAACAAAACAAAACAAATAACTCCAAAATACAGTTAACATGGAAGCCCAAAGGATAACAATACCAATAGCAGCAGTTGGAGAACCAGCAGTTGAAGGGCCAGTGGCATAGTCAGGTGACACAGGTTAGGCAGGGTACAAACCAGGGATAGCCAAGTATTGCAGCATATGAAGTGGCTCTAGTTCCTCAGCCAATCTTATCCAGTGAATATAAAATGTAGTACCAGCCAGGAAGGTCATTTAAAGTTTTTTTTAGACAGCTGTGTTAAAAAAGTAAAACAAAGTAAATTTTAATGATGTGTTTATCGAACTCGGTATACCCAAAGTATTTCAACATATTCTACACCTTTGTAATGCTGAGCCTTGGAACTCTGGTGTGTTATTCTTGATTGGGACTGGCCACACTCCCTGTCCTCAGTAGCCCACGTTGCCATTGGCTGTTGTACAGCACAGTTCTGAGAGCTCCGGGGCCCTCAGAGAAGAGCCACAAACTTTACTAGATAAGCTGCTAGACTCCTTTGTACATGGTGTGAAGCATAAAGCCCTCCCAGCCCAGGCTGCAGAATCTGCCTGAGGAGCCCCTTACAACCCTCTGTAGCTCAGCAGCTCTGACATTTCAGACTCCCTTCATCCCCTCCAGTGCTGTAACCCTGTCTTGTGTCCCTTGACCAGTGCCATGGTGTGTAGTCAGAGGACTGCCTCCCTCTCCCAGTCACCGCGAGTAGGCTTCCTGTCCTCACTGCTACCTCAGAGTAAGAAGAGCCCCTCGAGGTTGTCACCTGCCCAAGGACCCCCTCCAGCTCAGACCTCCTCCAAGAAAGAGTCCTTCAGCAGTCAGGTAAGCAGCGGTCCCACCTCTTAAGTGTTGCCAAGAAGCTTGTGACCTCAGACTTCAGGCTGAGCTTCTGGGCCTCTCTATCAAGTGTAGGCTTGTGTGACTTCCTTTGGGACCAAGGAGGAAAGTCCACCTAGTATACCCACTTCCGTCCTCACCTCTGGAGGTCACTGTGGGCTATTGTGTTGTGTCAGTGGGCAGTGAAGGGGTGTGCTGGCCTTCAGCCTGGTCTCATAGAGCCCTGTGGCTGCTGTTATCTGATCCTGCCTGTACCAATGGGTGGGTGGGTAGTTGGTGTCCAGAAGTGGGCTTGGATGGGCTCTTCCTCTTTTCTCATAATCTCTGAACTCAGGATTTATGACTGTCTGGGTGGTTCAAGTACAAGTGGAGGCAGTGCTGAAACCTTGATTTAATTTGTGTTAAGCTAGTGCTTGGCTGAAGACTAAATTAAGAATTACCTCTAAACGCCTCTATTTTACCAACAGGCTGGTATTTGCTGATTTGGCAAAGCATTTTCTCTGTATTTCACTTTTCTAGCATACTGCATAAGAAGTTCTTTGATGCTAGCTTATGCGTGAACAGCCGAGAGTTCACTGAATTTTTTTTTTTTTTTAACAGGAATTGTCAGACCTCATTGCTTTTAAGATGCCTGCCTGGCTGCCAGAGTGAAAGTGTGATAGACTTAGACCTCGTTGCAAGGGTGGGGACTGTGCTCTTCTAGTGAGTGTACTTTTGCTAAGCACTGATAAAGTCAGTGGCCATAGTTCATTCCTTCCTTCTCTCCCACTCTTGGTTGGAGTTGCAAGGTGTAGCAGCTTGGGACAGTTGCTGGTTGAGAGTGCCTGAGTTGGAGACCCTGCACAGGACACTGGGCTGGGGAGTCAGGTGACATGATAAAACCTTCAACTCTGGCTCCGTGGGTATCATCAGTACTCAAGATTGCTGAGCTCACCCCAATTTGCCTGGGCTAATGATGGTGTTGACTCTCCAGGAGGGCAGTAGTTGTGTCTTTGGGAGAAGAACCTTCGGTGTCTGCCGTGGCTGGCAGAGGCTAAGCACGGTGTCAGTTTAGTAAGGCCTTGCATTCCTGAAGGTCCTGGCTGACTTGGATTTCTCAGTGAGTTCGCACCACCAGTGCACTTGACCGTCACCTCAGCCTCCCTGACGGTGGAAGCGGCTGAAAATCAATTGCAGTTATTTCCACAAGTGTGTTTTGTGGAGGAGTGTTTTCCAGCTTTTTTGTGGCTGGCTCAGTCCACCCTGGGGTTGTGATTGGCTTTGGCATGTGGTGCCAGGGATCGAACCTCGCCGCCCCTGTGCACATGCCTAAGCAGACACTTTAGACTGCTGAGATATCTCGCTGGCCCCAGAGGGGTGTTTTTTTAAGATAGGGTCCCACTGTGTAGCTCAGGCTGGCCTTGCAATTATGTTGGTCAATCCCTCTGCCTCAGCCTCTGGAGAGCTAGGATTACAGACATGAGTTACCAGGCCCAGCCATAAGTGTTTTTATGAAAATCTTTAAAAGTAGAATTTTAGCTGTTTGGCATATGGCCAGCAAAGCCTTACTGTTTGCTTTCTAGATCTTTCTCATGAGTGGCATTTTGTTTTGATAGCTGGAGCTAAGAGTGTTAAGTCCCTTGAACTAAGCTTGATATTGTGGAGTCCAGTTTCACTAAGACAGAGACTGACACAGACCCAGCTTCTTTGAGGTTAAGCCTGTGGTGACTCTGTTTTAGGAACTGCATGTCACGTGGTACATTTTCTTTTTTTTATAAAAATACATGTTGAGATTGAAACAGCCTGTGTGACGTTTTCATGCAGTTTGCAGCCAAGTGATGAGGTTAAAGTGGTAATTTGTGACAGGGCATTTCTTACTTTGCCCCAGTATATAAGCAAAAAAAGGTTTGATTACTGTGTGATAGTTTAACAGAGCACAATTTGAGTTTTTCAATGAAGAGTACAGAGGTCTACAGTCTGGAAAACCCACTGGTCCAATCACTTGTTTTTTTTTTTTTTTTTTTTTTTTTTTAGTTGATGGTGGATTGTTTAGATTAAGCATTGATGTTTAAACTCTTAATAATAACTAACAGATTGGAGGTTCAGCTTACCTTCCTTCTCCGGTTGGTTGCTTCCTGTGATGTGGAATAGCCTGCTTGTTCCAGTGGAAAATACACTGGGTAACAAGCCATTAGCAGAAACCTCTTTGTAGCGTGTACTCTGCAGTCTCAGCTTTTCCCTCTGGAGCTACATGGAATAAGGCGCCTGCAGAAAATAATCCTTCCCATCATTCCCTGCAAAGCTCTCCGCTGATCCCTCTTTGCAGCATCCTTTCAAGACCTGTCACCATCCCAGGCCCCCTCCTCCCAGGGCACATCTGAGCATTTCAACCCCTGAGGTACATCTCATGCCCAAAGTTGAGCATACAGTTTTGGATTCCTTCTCACTATTGCCAGATGTGTGATGGGATCACTTCTTGTCATTCTTGTATACCTTTGAGCTAACTCAGTATGACATGAGACCAACTTCTGAATAAACTTTGTCAGTCTGTATTAAGCGTTCAGTCATTTTTGCACTCCCATTACTTCACCAGAGCTCTTTCTTTGTTGTTGTTAAAAAATAATAAACACATGCAAAACTCTTTTATTATTAAATTAGCAGTACATAAATGACTGGACCTTCCTATGTTAAATACTATTTATGTAGAGCATTGTAAATTTCACTCACATCAGCATTTTGCCTGCTTGCGATGGTTGATGGAAGCTGTTATCACTGCTACTTAAGTGAGCATAGCATTATTCTTACAAAACAGGTGGTAGCATATGTACTCCATGCTTTCAGTGTGAATCTATAGGTAAATTTAAAAAAGGAAGCAGCTACAAAAACGCTACTTCCCGAGCTCTTCTGAGATCTCCAGCAGTGGTGGGGAAGGCTGGGAGGACTCGGAGTTCTCGGTGGTAGGGCTGGGCTGTACGGCTCCACTCCTATCCTGCCCCCAGCTATGTATCAGGCACCTGTCACAGCCACTTGGTGAGCTATAAGACAACAGTTGGGAATTACCTTGTTACACAGATAACTTAATTGGCTGTAATGTAAAGAAAATAAAGCATCCTTCAATTTAGGCACTTCTCTTGTTACTAAATTACTCCCCAGCTATTGTGTTATCAGGGCTTACCAGAACTGTCCTAGGGCTGTTCCCATGGAGCTGGGTATCCTGGGGAAAAGGGTGCCCTGCCCAGTCTTTCTGTCTGCAGGTCTGCACTTGAGCTGTGACATTTGGGTAGCTTTGTTTTTGCCTCAGGCGTTGAGATCAGATTACTGGAACTTACTTCCTGTCCCAGTTGGAGGGTTGCCTTCAGAGCCTCAAGCTTGGTGAGGCTCTGAGATTGCTTCTAATCTACCCAGGCCACCAAAAAAACAAATGAATGTCAACTTATATTAGTCTCCAGAGGGAGAAGGTCACAGGATAAATGAGGCTACAGTATCTCCTGAACTGTAGGAGTCAGGAAAACTGATTAAAACAACTTAAGCCACTGAGGTAGTAAGTTAAATGATGCCAGCATGTAAGATTTTTATGCAGTTTACCCTTAAAACCCTACTGGTTATGTCATAGTAGATGTTTAAGTTGTGTACTTTTAAGTTGTACCTGGATACAAATTTACCTTAACCTCCTTATGGAAGTGACTATGGAGCTGTGTTCATTAGCTTTCTTTTTTTTTTATATATTATGGCAGGCTCAGCCTGCCCTGCGGGTGGGACAAGCGCAGCATGTGATGCTGGGGATCGAACTGCACTTTCTGAGGTTACCTACGCTTTCCTGAGCAGGTGCTTTATTATTATTTTTTTTTTAATTTTTATTTATTTATTTATTTTGTCTTTTTGAGACAGGGTCTTGCTGTACAGTTCAGGCCGGCCTTGAGCTCAGTTTTGTAGCCCAGGCTTGTCTCAAACTCTCACGGATCCTCCTACCTCAGCCTCCCAAGTGCTGGGATTACAGGGGTGCGCCACCGTGCCCGGCTTTTTATTATTACTATTATTATTATTATTATTTTTGCCTTTTTGAGACAGGGTCTCTCTATGCAGTTCAGGCTGGCCTTGAGCTCACTTTTGTAGCCCAGGCTGGTCTCCAACTCACACCGATCCTCCTGCCTCAGTCTCCCGAGCACTAGGATTATAGGAGTGCGCCACCACACCCAGCCCTAGCAAGCGCTTTACATCACTGAGCCATCTTGCCGGTCTCTCTCTCTCTCTCTCTCTCTCTCTCTCTCTCTCTCTCTCTCTCTCTCTCTCTCTCTTTCTTTTTCATGCACGTGGTGTTGGGGATCGAATCATGGTCCCAGTGGTTGCCTAAGCTTTCCTAAGCAGGCGCTTTA
>PVJA010007511.1:0-39639 GCA_004027025.1 Myocastor coypus | reverse complement strand
ATGCACGTGGTGTTGGGGATCGAATCATGGTCCCAGTGGTTGCCTAAGCTTTCCTAAGCAGGCGCTTTAGACTGCTGAAGCATCTCGCCAGCCCCTCACTAGCTTTCAATGCATGATTCCCTTTCATTGTTTGCACCCTTCTGCAGAGACTCCCTCAGTCACAGTGGAAGAAGCGCTCTTCTCCTGAAGCAGGGTGTAAGAGGTCACACCTGGGGATATGGCTCACTGGGTATACTGTCCTGGTGTTGTAAAAGCAGTTCTTAACTTATTGTCCTGATTTTTGTTACCCATTTGTAGCCAGCCGTGGTGATGTACACCTGTAATCTTTCACTTGGCAAGCTCAGGCAAGAGGATCACCATGAACTTGAGCTACACAAATGAGAAATGAGATGGACTCCCACCCCCACCTCACCCCATAACAAAATCCATTTGTATTTTCATTTTAAAAAATACAAGTGGCCCAGCCCAGCCCAGCCTGATAATGTGCTGAACAACTTCCTCACCATCCTGATTTATAAGAGCAGCATTGCCCCTGTAATTCTTTGGGTTGGGTTTTCTGCTGTAGCTGGGAAAGTGTGGCAAGTGGCTTTTGATCTGTCTAGAGAATGAGAAGCCTCTCCGTACAATCTCGTAGGGCCAGTTGAATACTGAGTATGAGGAAGGAAAGGATACCGTGTGTCAGATGTAGGGAGTGAGGAAAGGAGAGGGCCTCAAATTGCTCATCTGCCTGTGTTGCATTTCCTGCTGTTGGTTGCTGAGGCAGATCCCCATGTAGTGCACAGAGGACTTTCATGTAGCAGGCAAAAAATGGGGACATGACAGCTTCTAGACTGGGATGTGGCTATTTTCATGGGGTTCAGAACATCCTCTATAGGAGTGGTGCATGGCAGGAGCCTGCCTCCCTAGCCTTGCCCTGACAGCACTCCAATAAACAGGCCTCCTCCGCCCTCTAGCTCTCGAAATCTTCTTGCAGGTGACACTTACCTGTCCATGGCTCTTGCCCTCCCAGGGAATGTGGTTCTAATATTTAGCATGAAGGTGTGCTGTGGGTGACCAGCACAGGCATACCAGGTTTGCTTGTTTCATGCTTGGGCCGGTGTGTATCTCTTCTGGTTGTCTCCAAGGGGGTGGAAGAAGCCCCAGAAGTAGAAGGCTCGCCGTGCATGGTGGAATCTCACCGACAAGGAGACCTTCCTTCCTTGCTCTTCTGGCTCCACACAGAGTCCTTGTCTTGTTTTTAGATTCTTATTGTTGAGGCGCCTGCTCTGGTGCTTTAGCTTAACTGTAACTTTCTTGTAGGTTTGCATTACTCTGTATGAGTTGAACTTATCACTCATTCTTTTAAATGTTTTCTTCTTTCCTCTTGAGGCAGAAAATGGCCAGTATTTCATGCATCAGAATTTATTATTCCTTACTCTAATTCCCTTTTAAAAACCACTTTTCAGTTGGTGCCTACACTTATAATCCTAACGCACTAGGAGGCTGAGACACCAGGGTCACAAGTTTGAGCCCAGCCTGGGCAAATTAGCAACTCAGGGAAGGAAATCTGTCTCCAAATAGAAAACCAGGAAGGGCTGGGAATGTAGCTGAATGTGAAGACCCTTGGTTTAGACCCCAACATCTCAAAAAACAAGACAACAAACCCAAGAATCTTTTCTTGTCTCTGGGTATTCTAAGATTTGTTTGTAGAAGTTTTGACATTGGTATGACCATGCCAGATTCCCTTTTTCTTGTGCATTTTATTTTATTTTATTTATTTTATTTTTTATTTTTATTTATTTTTTTTTTTTTGTCTTTTTGAGACAGGGTCTCACTGTGCAGTTCAGGCTGGCCTTGAGCTCACTTTTGTAGCCCAGGTTGGTCTCGAACTCACACTGATCCTCCTGCCTCAGCCTCCCGAGTGCTGGGATTACAGGCGTGCGCCACCATGCCCGGCTTCTTGTGCATTTTAAAGGGCCCACTTTCTCTGTAAGACTTTCAGTCATTTGACCACAGCCAACCAGCTTTTCTATAAATCCACAAAAGTCCAGTGTAGTAGATCAGCTACCGCTTCCTTTACTTTCTGCTAAATGAATTCTTTTTGATTCTTCAGCTAACACAGAAAAGATGATTTATTGTCCATGCTTATTGTACACTCAGCCAAAAGTGAGAACAGAAGTAGTCCAGAGTGCCATAGGCCCAAGGCAAAACACCAGGGGACTTCTTAGTTTGAATCCAGTGGATCTATTTTGAGGTGGTCTTGGCAATCTGATGGCAGTGCAGTTCTAACCCATTGAGACATTCTAGACAGCACGCAGACCAAAACTTGTACCGGTGTTGTTGGCCTCCGGCATTATTTCTGCTCCACTGGCCTCCATGGGCATATGAGCTGTTTTACTTGGACCTCTGTCTCTCCTTTCTTCCTTTATGTTTCAGTCTGCACTTTTGCTTCTTCCTCCACTTGGCTCTCATGGCACAGAGGTTTCTAAGAAGATGGTGTTCCAGTTCGGAGCTGCTAAATGAAATTATCAACAAAATACTCCTCAGATGTGTGTGTATACAGATTGAGCAGGTCTAATCTGAACATCTGAAATCTAAAGTGCTCCAAAATCAAAAACTTTGAGTACCAGTTTGACATCTCAAGCGAAAAATTCCACACTATGAAACAGAATTTCTAAAAGTATCATATAAAGTTACCTTCAGGCTGCATATGTAAATGAGTTTTAAATTTAGATTTTGGTCTCATTCCCAAAAGAGAGAGCCCTTCTTGGCCATCCTTGAGGCCCAGGACATTTATATTTGTAATTTCATGTAAAAGTTATTGGCATTCTAGTGAGCTAATTTCAGTCTACCACTTGCAGTACAATCCAAGGCAAAAATGAAGTCACTAAGGCATATTTGCCATTATGGGGAGCCCAGGGCTCCTGTATGATGATGACTGTGATAATGGCTATCCAGAATGGAAGTCTTGACTGAGAACCAAACCTGGGTTTTATTAATTCATGAAGAAGGGGAGTGGCTTGAGGATGTGGCTGTAAGATTATTGGGAAGTACGAGAGCGCTGTGAGCTGGGCTAGGTAAGAGGCCAGAAATCACTTCTGAGATGCAGAGGGATTTGCAGAAAGAGTAATCTGCAGAGCACAGTTTGGGTAGTATCTAAAATTTTGGGTTTGGTGTTTTAGCTCTGATGTACTTTAATCAACTGAGGTACCTGGCAAGCCCCCTTTAGCTCTGCTGTGTAATCTTTTAGGCCTTGGGAAGTCATAGTGTTTTATCTCAGGCTCAGTCCCAGCCAACAGTCTGGAGCAAGACTCTATCCTACCTCAGGTGGCTTCCACCACCTGAACCAGGGCTGAAGGGGACACTGTTCTGTCATCTTTGCTTCAAAGACTACACATCAGCACCTCAGCTGGATAATTTGCATTGTAAGGAGAGTCCTGGGGCTGGAGAGATAGCTCCGTGGCACAAGTGCCTGCCTGGCAAGTGCAACGCTGTGAGTTTGAACCCCAGTCCTGCAAAAAAAAAAAAAAAAAAAAAAAGTAAAAGTCCTAGCCAGCTGTGCACACATTAGTACATGGAAATAGAGGCAGGCCAAAATGAAGACTGATGCTCCCCATTTAGGGAGAGCTGCCCAGGTGGTCCTGCACACCCAAAATATCTTTGATACCCTCAAGATAGCAGAACAATCCCCAAATC
Organism: Myocastor coypus; assembly: GCA_004027025.1. Lineage (NCBI taxonomy): Eukaryota > Metazoa > Chordata > Mammalia > Rodentia > Myocastoridae > Myocastor > Myocastor coypus. The sequence goes on along the minus strand of PVJA010007511.1, from coordinate 35,964 downwards.
CAACACTTCTGGTTCCAAGAATGTTGGATAAGAGACAGAGGATACCCAGCTTACTCCTTCCTTCCTCTCTCTCTCTCTCTCTCTCTCTCTCTCTCTCTCTCTCTCCCTCTCCTTTTTTTTGGCCAGCTCAGCCCACCCTGAAGGTGGGGCTGGCACGTCATGTGGTGTCAGGGATCCAACCACTGTCTCTGTGTGCTTGCCTAAGCTTGCCTAAGAAGGTGCTTTAGACTGCCAAGCTATCTCACCAGCACCCTCTCTCTTTCTTTCATGGCACTGAGGACTGATGCCAGAAGCTTTGCACTGAGCTACATCCAAGCCCTTAGGAAAAAAAAAAGTTGAACTTACACCATTCCTTTATTTTATTTTATTTTATTTTATTTTGATTTTGAGTCTAAGTTGTCTAGTCTAGACTCAAACATGTCCTCCGCTTGCCTTGGCCTCCTGAGCTGCTGGGATTATAGGTGTGTGCACTTGATCCAACTTGCAGCAGAGTTAGTGTGGTACATGTTGGGACCTTCCTTCTAGGGATTCATTTCCTCTGTAGTTTATCCTTTATCCATCTGTCCATCCACTTGTGTATTTAGTCGACCACTTAATGAACGTCCGGTCAGACAGGGTGCTAGCGTTAGGGACATACAGATGTATAAGGCAGGGTCACTGTTTGGGATTAGAAGGTGAGCTTCTCAAGTGTCACTGTGATGTGTCAAGTGTCAACAGATGTCACTGTTGCATGAATACACAGGATGACCAACACTGGCACTCTTCTCCAGCTGTTTATCCATGTGTAAGTTCTCAGCCAGAGGGTTTTCTTTTTAATTTAATTTTATTTTTTATTTTTATTTTTTGTATATTTAGTACAGGGTCTACAAGGTCTCCCTACACAGATCAGACTCAGAGTGATCCTTCCTGTTTTTCATCCTTCCAAATGCTGGGATTGCAGGCGTGTTCTACTGCTCCCTCCCAGTCTCATTCACCATCTCAGTCTGCCCCTGGGGTGGGGCTAGCATGGCAGGCCAGGGGTTGAACCCCCAGCCCCTGCCAGAGGTTTTATGGATTTTTTTAGGAGGTATTTATAAGTACTTAACATCATGTTGTTACTTACCCTCTTAATTTTTTTCTTATTTTATAGTTTCAAGCTTGTAGCACAGTTGCAAGAATAATATAGAAAACCCTCATCCCCTCCATCCACTTGTGTTTTAACGTTCTACCTTCCCATCAGCAATTTATAAGAATTCCTGGTTCCTCACAGCCTCAGCGCCAGAATCGGTCCAGTTCTAGAACTTCTGCTGATAGGACGGGTAAGAAATAGTATTTGAGTGCAGTTTTCATAGGTATTTCTCTTACTATGGGTGAAGTACTGCATCTTTTGTCTTTTTTGGGGAAGAGCTTATAATTTTCTTTATGTAGGTTTCACATCCTTTAAGTTTTCTGTCACTACTGGTATACCATATTTTCCTTAGAAATGGCTACTTTCAGCTAGAGTTTGCCTTTAGATTGGCAAAGAAGTTACCTCATTAACAGTGCATCTGAGACCCATTAAAGTTTGAGGACATTTGCCTGTTCTTAGCACACACAACACAGGGGCTCCTGACACTGTTTTCCCAAGTTACCCTGTTTCATACCCCGAGGAGTACTTAGTTCCCCGAGTCTCCGCTGCCCTTCCTTTTGCTCTCGTCTGTACCCTTCACAGGATCTACTTACAATATTACATGGGTTGTTTTCCATTTTCTACAACATTCTGCTTGCATGTCACTTTGACAGGTTGATAAATCTTTTAAGTCTGCAGAACAGTTGTTCTAGGATTTTGTGACAGTGCCGCTTTGCCAACCACCATCCACCCAGGAAACCAGTCTTCCCAGCACTGTGTGTCACTAGCTGTGAAGTTCCCATCCACCTTTTAGACTCTGCCAACACAGAAGAGCTTCTGGAAATACATTTTATTTTATTGTATTTTTAAAGTTTTTTATTTATTATTATTATTTTTAATTTTTTCTTGTTTCAGAACCTTTGTTTGTTTATTCACTCATTTGTATGGCCGGCTCAGCCCACCCCGAGGGCAGGGCTGGCGCAGCATGTGGTACCGGGGATCGAACCGTGGTCCCTGAAGCCCCACAAGCTTTCCCAAGCAGGTGCTTTAGACCACTGAGCCATCCCGCTGGGCCCTGGAAATACATTTTAGAGCTCTTCAGACTGTGCACATTCCCCTCTGGGTCAGGGCTATGGGAGGAATGAGTGGTTTTGTGTATGGGTTTGGCCCTGTGGACCCCATCCTAGGACAGTGCATGCTGTGCCTTGCTGCCCTACATCTCTGTCCTCAGGCTTCTTGACTGCTTGCTGCTCTTGGGTGGAAGATAAGTCTTGGGGTGGGGTGGACACTTTGGGATTCATTCTTTGTTGCTATAGGCTTGGTGGACCTTCCTGCTCTTGGTATGAAAAGGAGCCAGAAAATCCAGCTTCTTTCCTGTCCTATTTATCTTACTTAAAAATTCTTGGGTTTCCAACAAGGCCTGTTAAAAATTTCTGGTTGCCTGGCAGTCATTTTCAAGTACTTTCCTATTGTTAACATTACCTGCAGTTGGCCCAGAAAGAAAGATGCATTCTGTTCCCTTTTTCTTCACACAGGGATTCATGCTACACTTGTGCTTTTATGTTGCACAAATATACAGTTGTGTGTGAATGTTTATATCAGAGAGCAGGGACCTGGCCTGCCTTGGTCATTGCCTAGTAAGTACCAGGCTTCTCACCCTTCTGCATTGCTCCCGTTAGGTGAAGGAGGCTCTCTGCCTGTATCCTGGTAAGACAGAGAGTAGGCTGAAGGTAAGGATGGGCAGGAGGAAGCCCAGCCTGCTAGGAGTTGTACCTGCCCTTGAACTTTGTGCCCAGAAAGTGCTGGGGAAAAGCCATCCCCTGTATTTGTTCCCCTCCTGGTTATTGTCACTGCCCGGGCATCCAGGAGCAGACCTGATAGCCCACTTCTTGTCCCTAGGCCACCAAGGGAAAGGACTTTGCAGCTGGGGCCAAGGATGGGAAGAGCCTCCCGGGTGGGCCCAGCCCTGGGGAGTTGAGCTGCGCTCAGCAGCGGCAGCGGCGCCTGCAGGACCATGGCAAGGAGCGGAAGGAGCTCTTCTCTACCACCTCCTCCCAGGTATGGGGCGTCCCGTAGCTCCCCAAGTTCTGCTGCTGTGCAGGTATGGTCTTGCCTGGTTGGTTGCTCTTCGCTCTTGCATTTTGGTTTGGGGTAGTATTTTGCCTAGCTTTTCCCTGGCAGCATTTCCTTGGGCAGGGCCCAAGAACAGCAGACTGTGGAAAGGTTCTGAGGGGCTGCAGTGGGCTATGGGCCTGGCTTGCTGGTCCCTTCCAGGCTAGCCAGGTCCACTCCCTGTGCCTTGGTTGCTGCCTGTAGGACCCCTTTCTCTGTTCTGCGGGTGGCTGTGCTGAGAGCTGGGGCCCAGATGCCTGTAGCTGCACTTGGGCTGCAGTTGTGGGACTGTACTCAGGCCTGCACCTCCTGGTGGGATAAGCTGCTTCCGGTTCTGCCTGTACCAAGATGGTACACAGAAGTCGGCAGATGTGCTGGTCCACTTTCTTGACCACTTACCTCCTTTGGGGGCTTCTTGCCCCTTTTAATGGATCTTTGGCAATGAGCTGTTCTAGTTTGCAGGTAGCAGATTTCAGATGCTTGCGTCTCAACTCATTCTGCCACCCTGAGGGCCACATGAGAAACATCGGGACAGAGTGGCCAGTTCTCCTGAGCCTGGGGTTTGTCTTTGATACAGAGTAATTGTGGAGTTGGCACCTCACGTTTCTGCCTGCATGTGGTTGTTTGCTTCAGCTCCTCAGGCATGGTCCCCACTTCCACAAAGGAGGTGCTGGTCATTGTAGGGTGTGCTGCGAGGGCCAGGGGAATGCTATAAACCTGGCTCCGAGTTGAGCTCTGTCCTCTGCTACCCTGTGATCTGCCGCAGGATGACCAGCTCTTGCATTCTGGAATTTCCACAGCTGTAAATGATGCAAATAAAACCATGTCATGGATTTTGGAGGTAAACTGAAGAAATCTGTAGACCACAGAGCCCAGCACTAGTGCTTGAGAGGCTCTCACTAAACGTGTCCAGTACCTTGGGCCAGTCCTGTGTGGCAGCCAGAGTGTCCTGCCAGGGAGGTGGAAGCAGAGTCTGCAGGCAGTGGGTGCCCTGGGGTAGCAGAATGTGGGCCTCCACCCAAGCTGTGCTCCAGACGGACTCTGTGAGCACCAAGCATCTTCACTCTCCTCCTGTGTGCGGGGACCTCCTCCTAGCTGATGTGTCGCTGCTTTGCTGGCCACAGTGTGCAGAAAGGAAGCCGGAAGTCAGCGGCCCAGAAGCTGAGCCCTCCCAGGATCTCCACACGGAGCACGTGGAGCCACTCACGCGAGTGCCCACAGCTGGGCCCGAGGGAGCAGGAGGCCGAGCAGAGCAGCCCTTCATCGTGCTGGGGCAGGAGGAGTATGGGGAGCACCACTCGTCCATCATGCACTGCAGGTGGGCTGGGCCGGGGTGGGCAGCAGGGAGACATGCATGTGATGGTGTGGCTAGGAGGGTGGAGCTGGTGGTGGATGTGGGTGGGCTCAGAAAGACCACGGTCGCCCAGGTTGGAGGAGGGCCGTCCCACAGTCCTCTGGTGGCTCGTGCTGTCTGTTGCATAATGACCAGCCTCTGGCCTTCCCAGTATTTCACTGAGTTTTAGGAATGAGTTACCCTCAGCTTTAACCTCCAGGATTCTTCAGTGTTAAATTGCTTTGTGGGCCAAAGCATGGAGCCTAATGAGTGTTTGTGTGAATGAAAACTTCCTGCTTACACTCATCCTTTGAGTGTAAGCCTTTTGGGATTATTGCTGAGTAGAGTTGGAAAGTTGGACAAGTGGTCGTCTCAATGTTAGCTGGAGAGGGTGAGGCCAGGCGCCCACAGGTGTTCTCTCTCTCTCTCTCTCTCTCTCTCTCTCTCTCTCTGTCTCTCATGTAGAGTGGATTGCTCGGGGAGGAGAGTCGCCAGCCTTGATGTAGACGGGGTCATCAAAGTGTGGTCCTTCAACCCCATCATGCAGACCAAAGCATCCTCTATTTCCAAGTCACCACTGCTCTCCCTGGAATGGGCTACCAAGCGGGACAGGCTGGTGAGTGATACCTCGTCTGCGCAGGTGCTTGCTCTGGGGTCTCTAGGGCTCTTCACAGGCTGAGCTGAGGCTGACACCCCCATCAGCTTCTCCATTGCTGGGACTCTGGGGCCACATATCCCAGACTGGCCTAACAGGTGCCTGTTTGCAGTGGTGGGGAGGTTACTGTATTAACAAGAAGTAAAATGAGGGGACCTTCTGTCCCGAGGGCCTGCATGGCTTACTGTCCTCTCCTGTGTGTCCCATTGCTCAGCCTTTGGTCAGCGTGTTCCCTCCTGCTCCTGAGACCCCTCCTGTCTGTGCCCCAGTGGTCGCAGCTTACACTGAGGAGAGGGGATGCTTCAGTTTGTGATTTCTATGGGTCTGGTGGATCCCAGAGATAGCACTGTTCTTCATTGCCCTGAATTTTAATACTTGAGATAGAATTTGTATGGTTAAGGAGTTCAAGTTGATTTCTTGCTTTTTGTTCTGTTCCACTTGTCAGGGATTCTGTTGTGTAGCCCAAGAAGCAAATGCTGGCCACCATGCCTGGCCTGGCTAATATTGCTGAGGAAAAGGTACCTTCAGGCTGGGCTGCTTCTGGTGACATTTATGATCATCTTTGAAGCTTTTCATCATGTAAATCACAAGTTCTGGAGGCAAAGACAATATTTTAATGTTTTTTCTGGAGATTTTTACAGAGCCAGAAGTGCTCCCTAAAAAAGCAAATGCTCAGTGACCCAGGTCCCATGATCAGCCAGGCCTGTACCACGAATGAGCAGGAATCTGGATTAGAACAGCTGGCATTTACAGTTAGAAGAGGGAAGAGTGGAGGGTCTCGTGTAAACAGCCAGCATAAGGGCCAGCCAAATAGCCCAGCAGATTGAAGTGCCTACTTGGGCAGATGCAGGGGCTGGGAGGGAGTTCAATCCTCAAGCCTGCAGTGCACGCCGAGACAGTGATTGAGACTGAGCATGGTGGTGCACACTTGTGATCCCAGCACTTGGGAGGCTGTAAACAAGAGGATCACTATGAGTCTGATCTATGTAATGAGACCTTGTAGACCCATTAAAAACAAAAACAAAAACCAGCCAGCATAGTTTCATGTGTTTCTGAGGTAGCACATCTCTCCCATTCTTTAGATCCTGCATCATTCTGTTCTCTGTTGCTATAATGAAGCATCTGAGGCTAAGAACTTTATAAAGAAAAGAGGTTTGTGTAGCCCACCTTTTCATAAATTGAAGAGTATGGTGGCAACATCTGTCTGGCCCTGGTGAGGGCTCTGTTGGCAGCATCACAACATGGTGAAGGCAGTGGCGTGGGAGAAGTGTATGCTGGAGGGAGAGACACTGGGGTAAAACAGGAAGCCAGAGATGGATTTAGGAACCAGGCTTGAGTCAGCCAGCAAGAGAGTGGGTACTGGTTGGCCTTGAACTCACTATGCAGCCCAGGCGGGCCTCAGACTCACAGTGATCCTCCTGCCTCAGCCTCCAGAGTGTTGGAATTAGAGGTGTGCACCACCAAGCCCAGCCCTCCTCTAAGTTTTAAGCATGATCTCTTGTGCTCAGCTATTCCATCTGCCTGGATTGGTGCAGGAGGACCTGGCCCTGCATGCGACCCAGCTTGGTACCTCAGAGGGAAAGGCCTGGCTCACTCCAAATGTCCTCACTGACTGCAGCCTGTGGCTTCTCATTGTAGCTCTTACTAGGCAGTGGCGTGGGCACAGTGCGTCTCTATGACACAGAAGCCAAGAAGAATCTCTGTGAGATCAACATCCATGAGGACATGCCCAGGTGAGCTGAAGCCCTGCTTGTCACAGTCAGCTGCTCTGCGGTAGGTGCTTGCGGGCGGCCATCTGACCTCAGTCCATGTGTGTTGCAGAATCCTGTCTCTGGCCTGCAGCCCCAGTGGGGCCTCTTTTGTCTGCTCAGCCGCAGCCCCGAGCCTCACCTCGCAGGCAGACTCCTTAGCCCCAGACATCAGCAGCAAGGGCATGAACCAGGTTCCCGGCAAGCTGCTGCTGTGGGACACGAAAACCATGAAGCAGCAGGTACAGGCCCTGCCCGGGGCTCCCTGTGGCTGGCGCTCTTGTCTGGAGGCCATGCTGCCTCTTTTCCTTAGTGTCTGACAAGTCTCATCCCCTTTCTGCTTTGGTCTCCTCGGCTTTTGATATGTGAGTAAATTCCAACCTTCAGATGTTAGAAAGTCAGGCACCTATTCAGATGGTGAGCAGCTGAAGGTGTCGGCATTGGGCCGTGATCTGAGAAGTCACCCAGCACCTCCCAGAGCCCCACACACCATCTGACTCTGGTACTTTAGAATTGCATGAGTTCTAGCAGTGGCCAGCAGAAGTGAGAATGGATGCTTACTCACACACAGTGACATTAATTTGGTCTCCCTTCAGTGTTGATACTTGGGTGTTTTTTCTCCACATCTCTTAGCCTAATTTGTAAGTTTACTTGTGATTTTCAGGATTGTAATTTAATTTGAATGCATAAAAAGCTGAAATTGTAAGTATATGGTGTAATCAGCACAAAAGCAGTACAGTGAATGCCTGGTTTATTTTTTGTTTATTATTTCTTTTTTTCTTTTCTTTTTTTTTTTTTGCAGAACCAGGGTTTGAACTCATGACCTTGGACTTGCCAGGCAGGCACTTGTGCCACAGAGCTATCTCCCCAGCCCTTATGCCTGGTTTATTTTTGCAAAACTGATAGCTCAGTTTTGGATGTGCTACTGAGCATATCCCTCATCTTTATTTTTTCTTTTGAAACAGGCTTTTGCTGTACTGTCCAGGTTGGGCTGAGACTTGGGTCTTCCTGCATCATGAGGTCTCTGAGCATCTGGCACTGTAGGCCTGTGCCACCCGCTGTGCCTGGCATCAAGTGCCTGTCTTAAGTGTAGAACATTTCACCAGTCCTCTCTGTGTTCTTGTGCGCTCTTCCCAGTCTGGCTCTTTCCCTCTGCCAGGGAGAGCTGTGACCTCACATTTTAGAAAGTTTATCACATAAGCATGTGTCCCTAAACACACAGCCTCACCTTCAAGTCTTCTAAATTCATACGAGTGGAATCACAGCATATGTATTTTTCCAGACCTACAAGATCAATCTCGGCTTCAGCTGACTTGGCTGAAACTGAGACATCCTCACCCAGCAGAGCAGCCTGGGCTGTCCTCTCTCTCAGCTGCTTTTCAGATAGGATCTATGTATTTGGTGAGGACTTTCTGGCTTTTTAAAGTTTTATCTTTTTTTTGAAACTCCTGCTCAGAATTTTCTAAAGTAGAGGATTTGTCTTTATCCAGTTAGTCCTCTTTCCCCCCAGTGTTTGAGCTCTGGGGTAATCTCTTGCCTTCTGGAATTCTAGTCAGATGACATTTTAACTGTTTTCTTCCTCTTTTTTTTTTTTTTTTTTTTTTTTTTTTTTTTTTTTTTTTTTTTTTTTTTTTTTTTTTTTTTTGTTTCGCTTTACTCCATTCACACCAGTCACTTCCTGCCTTGGTCAGTTTCTAATTCCCTCCTCTGTAGTACAGTCTCCTGTGCTTGACCGGTGAGGCTGTGCATTGTAGTCCTGCATTTCTCATTTTACGGGCCTGCATCTTCCTGCTTATATTCTTCCATTTCCCCCATATTTGCAGTTCCTCTTTTTGTTTCATGGAATACATCGTTCTGTTCTGCCTCGTCATTCCGGCACCTGAAGTCTCCGTGAGCCTGGTTCTGCTCGCTGCTCTCTGATGGGTACTCACCCCTCTCTTACTCTCCTGGATCCTGTCAGTTTTGACTGCAGGCTCATGTTTCTGGCAGCTTCATGCTTGTGAACGTTTGGGGTGGAGGTGTGCTGCTCTGGAGGAAACCTGCATGCTCTTGAGCCAGGTGCCTGAGAACTTTAAAATACCATTTGAGGCTCCTCAGGCTATATAGGGACTGAGAATTGGGGCTCTAAACCCACATCAAAGGCAGTTTGTGGCTATGGATTTGCAGAGGTGAGTTTTCTTTGCATCCCTGTCTGTAAAGTAGGTTTATTTCTGGTTCATCATTGCCCTGAGGATATAGCTTTTTGGAGTCCTAGCCATATGTGGAGATTTATTACTTGACCTTGGACAAGCCTTCTTTGGGGCTGTGGGGTTCTGAGCTTTGTGGGTATGTCTGGGTGACTTCCATTGTTGAGACCCAGTATCTGACACCCACATGTTAGAGCAGGGAATGTTTATTTCAGCTCACAGGCTGTGAAGGTTTCAGTCCCTAGTGGGCTGGCTCTGAGGCAGGGTGGTTTGGCAGACAGGAAGCCAGGAGCCTCCCTTTCCCTTTTATCCCTTCTAGGCTACTTGCCTTTGGGTGGTGCCCCTGGGGCTCCCAGCATCGCACCCTCAGCCTGTGTTCACACACCAGGATCCAGCCACCTCTGCAAGGCCCATCTGTGAGCACATGGGGCCTTGAGGACATGTAGATACCAGGCGTAGATAGCAGTCATCAGAGTGAAGGTCCAGTGCATTTGGTGAGTGTCTCATAGTGAAGGCTGGCTTTGGGGGTCCATGGTCCTCAGAAGTCATGTTTTCCCCTTACTTTCAGCCTTAAAGATTCTTGCATTTGATAACTTGGTATTGACAATGTGTATTTAAATAGTACTGCATTACAAAGTTCATCTCGTACTTTGAATCATAGAATAATTTAGGGTGCCTGGGATTCTTTTTTTTTTTTTTTTTTTTTTTTTTTTTGAGACAGGGTCTTGCTATGCAGTTGAGGCTGGCCTTGAGCTCACTTTTGTAGCCCAGGCTGGTCTCGAACTCACGGGTGCCTGGGATTCTGTGGTGTTTGAAATGATGTTCTTTATTCATCATTAGATTAGTTAATAGCCTGTTCCATGAGGTGGTTTTCTTTTTTTTTGTTTGTTTGTTTGTTTGGGGTTTTTTTTTTTTTTTTTTTTTGGCAGGATTGGGGTTTGAACTCACAACCTTGCACTTGCGGGGCAGGCACTTGTGCCATGGAGCTATCTCCCTGGCCCCCGAGGTGGTTTTCTTAACTCCTATAGTTCTGAGTCTTTGATGAAAGAAGAGCCACATCCCAAACTGGGGACCTTTACTTGGCTGGTCTTCTCCCTGAGCCATCTGTGAAGAAAGTGGTCCAGGAAGTGCTGTGGCTTCTCAATAAAACAGCTTGGAATGCACTTGAGGAAGGTGTGGTTCCATTAGTAACCAAGGCAGTGTGAAGGCCAGGATGTCTGAAGGCACAGCAGCCTTGCCTCAGAAGAGCACAGTATGGCTCTGTCTGTCTGTCTGTTTGTCTGTCTTTCTTTCTTTCTTTCTGGATATGGGGAATTGAACTCAGGGCCTTGCACTTGCCAGGCATGCACTGTGCCGCTGAAGTACATCCCCAGCCCCCGGAAGAGCACAGTGGCTCCCAAGCGCAGCATTGGTGCAGGCGCTCTGGTCCGGCTGTCCAGGAGCCAGTGGTGGAAGGAGGGAGTGGGGAGTGGCAGGAGGGTCCGCTCATCTCGCCTGTGCTTGGCTTTGGCAGCTCCAGTTCTCTGTGGACCCAGAGCCCATTGCTATCAACTGCACAGCCTTCAATCACAATGGTAACCTGCTGGTCACCGGGGCCGCGGATGGCATCATTCGGCTGTTTGGTAGGACCCGAGCCCCTCCTTGGACTGCCCAGGACTCCGTTGCAGGACCCCATTGCAGGGCCCCTGTTCCATACCCAAGTGCTGAGCCTCGCTCTGGCCCGAGGTTTCAGAGCCCCCAGCCTAACTGACACGGGAGTGGGGTGAGCCCAGCAGTCCTTAGGCCCTGGGCTGTTCATCCGAGTCCTTGTCACTGTGCAGGAAGCAGAAGGACACAGGCGAGCAAGGCCATTTGCTCACTGCCTGTGGGTGGCTCGCTTTCTGTCACCAGGGAAGCATCTCCAGGGTCTAAGATGGGACGAGGGATCTTTGACGGCTCCCCAGGGTGCCTTGAGGGAGTGAAGGGGGACCTGGAAGAAGGGCCCCAGTGCCCTCCTCCCAGGGGCTCCCCAGATGGGATTCCAAGCCTTGCTCTAACCATTGAAAGAAGCTGCTTCCTCAGCTCCAGGCATCCTGGCCTGGTGGGCACTGTTGGAGGGGTGGGGGAGCAATGGGCGGTATCCCCTGAGGTACTAGGACACGATCTTAGTGGCCTCATCTCCCCCTCAGACATGCAGCAGCACGAGTGTGCCATGAGCTGGCAGGCCCACTGCGGGGAGGTCTACTCCGTGGAGTTCAGCTGTGATGAGAACGCCGTGTACAGCATTGGCGAGGATGGCAAGGTAGGTGTGGCAGAGCTAGTGGGGCTGGCAGTCGACCTGGCCGTGTGGCCGCTACCTTCTGTCCTGAAAGAGAGACCAAGCCAGGACAGCCAGCCTGTAAAACCAGAGACCAAATCTGCCAGCCTGTGTTTGGGGCCAGTGTGCACTTTGGTGAGCGTGGCTGTTGTGTGGCCCTGTGAGCACCATGGGTGCACAGTGAGTGGAGGGGCTGTGGACAGACGGCCTCCCAGAGGCTCAGCAGAGTCTGAAGAAGGAGGAAGGAGCAGGCCACACCGCTGCAAGGAGGAGGAAGTGTCCTGGGGAGCCCCTCCCTGGAAGCTTGCGGTAGGGAGCAGGAATCATGGCTGCCTTGGAGGAGAGCTGCAGTGGGTGGTGCTGGGCAGTCGGTGGTGCTGGGGCGGCGGCGCCTGTCGCCTGTGCCTTCCTGTGCTTCTGGGGCTTCACACTTCCGGCTTCCCCCTGTGGAACATCGTCAGGACCCTCCCAACCCTGAATTCTAGCCTGAATTTCTTGTGACTCTGCTCCCCATGGAACCCACGGCCCCAGTCTCTCGTGTCCAGCAGCAGAGCTGTCCTTAAACAAACATCCCGTGCATGCAGCCTGCTGCTAGTGCACCGTACGGCACATGACTCCCGGGTCACGAGGAGTCACGTTAGACAACCACATCCCCCTGCTGTCGGTCTGCACGGTACCTGTGCCTTGAGGCTGGCTCTGATCCGTTATACGGCACGAGTTTATCTGTTTACATCAGCATTTACCTCTCATCATAAGGCACCTGCTTAGGCATTTACAAATACTTAATTATAACTTCTAGTATATAAGTGTTAATGTCACTATTTTATTTAATTTTGTGTTATTTTATAATTTTATAATTTTATAATTCAATAGGTCCTTTGTGTATTGCCTGTCTGGCTGATGGCCTTGACTGGGGCCTATTTTTTGGAATAGGGCTCATATAAGAGCACCAGGGAAAATCATGCTAGGGCTTACTTTCCAGTTAGGCTTTAATTTTATAGCAGCTACCTGTATTCTCTAATAAAAACAGTGATCTCAAGTTCATTTACTTTTGAGCCTTAACATTTGTTGCTCAGGCTGGCCTCCAACTCCTGCGCTCAAATGATCTTCTTGCCTCAGCCTCCTGAGTAGATGGGGTCCTAGGGGTGTACCACTGTGCTTGGCTTCAGTTCCTCATTTGGAAACTCTAGGAGGGTGCTTTAGAGCTTAGCTTCTGTCTATGTGGCTAGGATCCCCAGCCCAGGGGCGGTCACAACCAGGTGGTTTGGCCAGAGGGCACAGGCAGTGGTCAGTGAAGGGTGTAGTGTGCACTCTTGAGGAACCAGAAGTGGATTTGGAATTTGTCCTCGGTCAGAACTCTGATAATAATTAATAATACATGCTTGGCGCCTCTTGTGCGGGGAGCTCGGGTACCACGCAGAGTTGGCCGCTGTCAGTTTCTCCCTCCAGGGTCAGACAGGAGCAGGAAGGAAGATTTGGACTCTGAAATGTGGTTGCTGACCATTTTTGTGGATTTTCTTCCTGAAAAGCATTGTGTTGCCAAGAGATGGGACTTGGGGTGGCCTGTGACTGTCTCCCCCAGCCTCTATTCTGCCTCTGGAGCTTCAAAGGCCGGATTGAGCTATCAGCTGTGGCAGAGGGAGGCGGCAGTTGCTCCAGCCCTGCCCTGGGTGCGGCATGTCCTGGCTGGCGTGTCCAAACCGCTGGCCCATGCTGGCCTTGGCTGAGGTCACACTTGCTTGTGCCTGTGTCCGCAGTTCATCCAGTGGAACATCCACAAGAGTGGCCTGAAGGTGTCTGAGCACAGCCTCCCCTCGGATGCCACGGGCCCCTTTGTGCTGTCCGGTTACAGTGGCTACAAGCAGGTGCAAGTCCCCAGGGGCCGGCTCTTCGCTTTCGACTCAGAGGGCAACTACATGTTGACGTGCTCTGCCTCGGGGGGCGTCATCTACAAGGTAACTGTGTGGAGTCGGGGCGGAGGCTGCTCCCTGTGGCTTGCACTTGGGCCAGGCTGCGGGGCCTTTGGTGGGACAGGCAGTGGCCAGGGCCGTGTGTGCTGCCGCTGATGCCGCACCCTCTCTTGCAGATGGGCGGTGACGAGAAGGTCCTGGAGAGCTGCTTGAGCCTGGGTGGCCACCGGGCGCCCGTGGTCACCGTGGACTGGAGCACTGCTATGGACTGCGGGACCTGTCTCACTGCCTCCATGGATGGCAAGGTCAAGCTGACCACCTTGCTCGCCCACAAGTGACGGGTGGCCGAGGGACCCTCGAACCGCTGCAGAACACCCACTGCTGGCCCCACCCATGCAGCAAGCCTTGTGGGCAGGGGCGCGGCAGGTGGCACACGCTTCCCAGAGACCAGCATGAAAACTCAGGGACGAGGAACGTTTCTGTGTGGGCCCAGGAGAGTGACAGTATTCTGTGTATATTTGCTATTTGTCTTCTTTTTCTATAAAAGAGAATGCTCTTGCGATCTGCTGGTGTCCCTGTAGAGGATGTGTGTATCCCCTGCCCTGGGACCGCTGGCCGTGGCCTTCCTTCCCCACCAGCTCTTCCTGTCTTGTGCTCACCGGGTCCCTGGGGCTTTGCTGAGGGAACGTGCGGGGCCACAGCGTGTGCTGTTTCTGCAAGGCTCCAACCAAGGCCTACATACCCTCAGACTGCCAGAGGTGCTCGCGTCTGTGACAGAAGCCTCTCAGGATGGGGTAGAGCTGAGGCCTCTTAGGCTGGCTGCCCCTTGGTAGCTGGTGCCTGCTGTTCCTAGTGTCCCTCTCTGGGTGGTTCCTCATTCATCCTCTCGGTCTCCTTGGGGCCACGTGATGCCTACTGCTTGTGCCCTCTGCTGCTCAGTGTCCAGATGGTCAGCAGTGGCCCAATTTCTGGGTAGGCACAGAATTACCCGCCTGCTCTTGTATCTGAGCTGAGCCTGAGCTGGCTGTGTCCATCCCTGCCTGAGGCCTGCACCCTCTCCCTGATCAGGCACCCTAAAGAGATAGTTTCCCCACAAGTAGGAGCCATGACCCTGTCCCACCACCCTGTCCCTCCTGCGTTCCACAGCAGACACAGCAGGCGTCATGGGATTGGAAATCCTTGGCCTGGGTTTCCCACACTGGCAGGGTGATTGTAGCTTAGCCAGAGGGTCACTGCTTCAGCTGTCCAGAACAGTTATTTAGAGCACGGGGTTGGCCTGGGGCACTCCTGAGCACCTACTCTGGCAAAAGCCCAGGGTCTTCAGGCTGTGGCTGTCTTCTGCTAGGACTGAGGAAGGGTGAGGAGGACTAAGGTGTGGGTGAGGTCTGAGCAGTAAGTAGTTGTCCATCTTCTTTCTTTTTTTGGTGGGTCCAGGGTTCGAACTCGTGGCCTTGTACTTGCCAAGCAGGCACTTGTGCCACAGAGCTATCTCCCCAGCCCCTAGTTGTCCATTTTCAACCCTTTGTGCCCAAGTGAAGGACACCTGGTCGTCTCCACCTGTGCTTTCCCACCTCAGCACTGAAATAGCGTCCCTGTCCGTCCTACCAAGGGAGCCAAGCGGCGTTCCCCCAGGGCTTCCGGCTCTCCTTTGGGCTGAGGGCATGAGGGGTCACCTACTCTCCTCAGTTTCTCTGTGTCAAGCCTCGTTCCTTCACCATAGTGCCCACAGCTAGCTGCACAGGAATCCCTGTCAAAACCTTGGTCTTCCCCACCCCCAGCCCTCCCCAAAGTGCTCCTCCCCCTGCAGTGTGAAGAAGTCCACCTCTCCCTCAGGGTGTGTACTTGCCATCGTCCCAAGAGCCCGGGAAGCGCCCTCCTTTGTCACCTGAGGTGGCATGATGGAGGCAGATGGAGCCTTGGTTCCTTCTCCATACTTGCCTGGTGCAGGTCAGCCAGCCTGGCCCAGCCTGTGGTGAGAGCCTGGCAGATGGATTTCCGGTTCTCTGCCTCAAGTACCAGCTGGCATTTGCAGGCTCAGTCTGAGACCCAAATCCAGCCCCTTGGTGTGGGATTCAGATGCCCTGGGCTCTACCCAATGCCTAGAGGTATAACATCCATAGTGTGGACTGGCTCAGAATGGTATACCGTGTTACCTCACACAATAAACACATAACATTGTGTCTATCAATTTAAAACTGTTAAAACCCCAATGCTATAGGTATTGGTTCTGATATATACAAATGTCACAGCTTGGTCCCTTACCTCTGCCTAGGACCTTTTCCTATGAGAAATTGAACTGCCTTCACATGGAGCTCTATCCTCCAGGCCTTTTTCACATTCTATTTTGAGATTGGATCTCACTACCTCAAATGCACCAAGCTTCTTCCTGCCTCAGCCTCCCAGAGCTGGAATTACAGGTGTGCACTGCCAGGCCTGGCTTGCAAGAAGGCATCGTATGCAGACACTTGGGGTTTCTGCTCTTGGGCTTCAATTTCTTTTCTAAAAGAATTGCTTAGTTTTGAGGTGCTAGGGATGGAACCTACGGCCCATGTGTGCTAGGCAAGAGCTCTACCAGTGAGCTACAATCACAGACCAAAACATTCGTTTTACTTATTCCTTTTTGAGTCAGGGTCTTGCTGTGCGGTTCAGGCTGGCCTTGAGCTCACTTTGTCGCCTGGGCTGGTCTCAAAACTCACAAGAATTCTCCTACCTCAGGATTACAGGTGTGCCCTACCACACCCAGCAAAACATTTGTTTTAGTGTGGTTGATCTTAGGTTATCAGAAGTATGATAGCTGTCTTGAAGTGTTTTCCACTGTAGCCATCAGAGTAAGTTTACTTTTTTCTGTCTTTGGGTCTTTCAGTTTTTTAATTCCTTTCCTTTTTACTTCCCCTCCTCTTTCCCCTAGCCCCCTGCCCACCAACTTCACTTCTGAGAAGCCCTAGGCTGTGGAGACCCTGGGCTAGGAGCCTTCAGTCTGCAATTTGTCTTGCTCAGGGCCAGGCTGCAGTCCCCAGCACTGCCCTGGGTGTCCTGGTCCAGATGACACCAGTCCCACTAATACCGAGTGTTAGTAGACACGAGGGGTCCCGTGCCTGCCCTCAGCCCCTTAGACTTGTCCGGGCTCACCGCCTATGTGGGACGATGCTTGCTCGTGAGGGACCTGCATGGTAGCCCTGGACAGCAGGGGCCTGCAGACTTGGCCCCATGCTCACTCTGATTGAACTTTGCCCCAGTTTGAGCATCAGCGTTTACAAGAGTAAGGAAGGTGCTGGGCTGGTAGGGGCGCCCCAAGAGCTGCTCACCCGCTGCAAATCACAGTACCCTGACTCAGCACTGGCGGACCCTGCCCGCCAGCGCTGGTCACCCTTAAGCCCGGAAGTGCCAAGTAAGGGCTTTTCAGGAAATCTCCGGATCGTGTCCCTGCCCTTTAGGGACTTTTTTTCCGGGTGCCTCGTGTCCTTTGATCCTCAAGTGCGATTCCTCCGGTGCCCAGCACAGCACGGCACTGCACGGTGGAGCAGGGGAACGCTGACCTCGGCTCCTGGGGGCTCCCCAACTGGGTTGCCAAACTACAGCCTGTGTCTTCCCCTAATTGTTGACCCGGAGTCCAGTGAAGCCGGCGCCCTCTCTCCCACATCTACAACTCTAAGAACGGGCTCCCAGGCCCTGCAGGATGGCTCAGTGGTCTAAAGCACCTGCTTAGGAAAGCTTGGGCGGCTGCAGGGACCGCGGTTCGATCACCGTCACCACATGCTGTGCCAGCCCTGCCCCATAAACAAACAAAAGTTCTGAAACAAGAAAAAAATGTAAAAAAAAAAAAAAACGGGCTCCCAGCTGCACCCCTGTAATTTCACTGCGTGTCTGAGGCAAGAGGTGTGCAAGTTCGAGCTCAGACCGCGCAACTTAAATGATTCAGCGAGACCCTGTCTCAAAAAATAAAAAAAGAGCTGAGGATGGAAAAAGCCCTGGGTTGCAACCCTAGCAAAGCGCTGCCTGTAGGGGGCGGCCGGGCCCCGCCGAGCTCGAGCGGAAGGACGGAGGTTGTACGTAGCCGGGCGCGGTAAGCCGTTTGGCCCGGCTGGGGCGGGCAGAGCGGGTTCCCCCCGGCGGGGTCGCATCCGGTCGGGGCGCAGGGCGGAGCCCATGCGAGCGAGCGGCGGGTACGCGCGGCGCGGGGAGTCCCGGGCTTGTAGGCCTGCGTCTTGCTTGGAGTTCAGAGCAGCTCCGGCTTTGCCTTCTGCGGGGCCAAGCGAGTACCAGCTTCGGGGGTGGAGATTTGGAGGCTCGAGCCAGGGCCTGTGTGCTGAGCTACAGCCGCGGCCCTTTTTACTTTGTGTTTTGAGACCGGAGCCGGGCTTGAGTTTGCCTACCTCTTGCCTCAGCCTCTGGGATGGCTGGGATTACAGGCATGGAGCACCACAACCAGCCTGATTTCTAGGTGTCTTGACCTTGTGCGAGTTTAGCTCTCAGCTACTCCTTCGTGAAATGAACGTAGGCTCTGCGTTTCTGGCTGCAATGAAGTTTTGTTCCTCGTAGGTGGCGCTGTGTGTCCGCCCGCTAGATGGTAGGGGTGCCTTAACCCGCAGCCGAATTCCCACAGAAAAAAAAGACAGTGACTCAGGTCTGTTCTCCAGCCAGACAGATTAGGACGATGCTCTAACTTTTCTTAAATTATAAGCAGCCCTCCGGGAGAGCCATGAACGGTCACCAGATTATGAGTATTTCTTCTTCTTTTGTCTGGGCAAGTTGTTCCCAGGCTGACCTTACTTCCGGGTGGTTCCTAAGCTGGAGGTGGAGGCCCAGCCCTTTCGCTGGTCCCAGTGCACTCAGCTCAGCCTGGAAGGCCGGGGTGGGGGGTAGGGGTGGAGAGGGAGGCGGAGGCAGAGGCCAAGTTCCGTGTCTTGGGGAGGGGAAGGGTTCTGGATTCTGCACATCCGGCCAGCCAGGCACATTAGGCTTCCCGGGTCCCTGGCGGGTTAGACCTACAGCCAGAAGTGTCTTCAGGTGGTGGGAGAAGGGGACTGGCCAGGGACACTTGCCAGGGACTGGTGGCGTTGGTTGGGTTCCCGGGACCCAGTTCTATGCAGGGGCTGAGTGGGCCGATGAGAGAGGCATGCTGGGCTATGATTTGGGGGTGGGTTGGCTGGGCTGTTCTAAGAACAGCAGCAGCTGAAGATAAGGAACACCACCAGGGCTCTGCTGCCTGGGAATGCTACCCCAGGGCAGTGGCTTCTGAGAGGCATTTGCTCTGCCCGGGCAGTGGCCTTGTCTCCCTGACCCAGCCTCACCTGTAGGGCCCTGCTAGCCTGGCTGCCTTACGCCTGGCCCGCATCCCCCAGGACTGGCGGCTGGTGACCGTAGGTTGCCGTCTGTGGACACACCACTTTCCTCATCATTGTAGATGTCCAAGGTTGGCTCCCACTTGGCACACCTGGGCCTCTAGCTGCTGGTGTGATGAGAAAGTGTGCTCTGATGTCTTACTCAGAGAAGCCGCGCAGTAAGCCTGGGGCCTGACTCCACTTTGAGGGAAACCACAGAGATGGAAACATTAAGATCTGAGACCAAAAAGAGGATCCTTCCCTCATGGATGACGGCTCAGGAGGTGGAGAAGAGGGCTGTGCCGGTGAAGACCTCCAGAAGGAGGAGGACAGTGGAGCCAGCGAGGGCCGCGAGGTGGGACAAGCTCTGGCCAGGGGACTTAGGGGAAGACCAGGAGGGGACCCAGTGGTGTCCACTGAGGTGGGAGGCAAGCCCTTGAGTGCTTTCAGGTGAGAAGCATTGTCCCCTGCAGACAGGTGCCCATCTGTGCCTCTGCTGGCCCAGTTAGCACACACACAGGGGGCCAAGAGAGTTCCAGCAGCCAAGCAGGTTCTGCAGTTGGCCAAGCCCTCAGGTGCTGTTGCCCCAGATGCTAGTCCTCACTTGCAACAAAAACTGACATCAAGTGGGCAAATCAGCAGTGGTCTGCCCTGGTCAGAACTTGGGAAAGAAGTGGAACAGCATGAAGTCAGAAGCTGTGGGTGGGCTCAGTGGGGTACAGGAGGGTCTTGGGCTGCAGCTTGGAGCGGGAGGAGGCACCCTTGCTGCTATCCTGGGCAGGGCTCCAGCCCCATGGCACCTCCTTGGACTCTTCCCGTTTCCTAGTCCCATCATCATGGCACAGTGGTAGGAATGAGACGAAAAGTTGGGCTAGGTGGTCGCCAGTGTGCCAGTCTGCCTGATGGGTGAGACTAACTCCTTGCACACAGAACAGTCCTTTATTTATACTTCTACAAAGTTCGCATCCCATAACACAAGGCTACCCAGCAACCAGTAGCTGGCCTGAACCAGACAGGATTTTTTTTTCAGCACTGGGGTAGCTTCTGCTCCAGGCAGGGAGGCCCAGTCCCCACTACACACACTTGATCAAATTCCTGGCTTCCTGCAGTTCCCAACAGTGCTTCCCTATGTGCAACTCCCAGTGGCCAGCCATCTGTCACCCCTAGACCCAGATCCTTGTGGAGGGTGGGAAAACAGGCAACAGGGACTAAGTCATGCTTGTGCCTTGCAGAGGCCAATAGGTGTGGCTGTGCTGTCTTTGGCCCGAGGGCTGGGATCCTGGGCCCCTGCGTTCTCTTTCCCTTTCTCCTCATGAGACCTGACACCCTCTGTCCCTGTCCATCCATGGCTTTGTGTCTTTCAGACGCCTTGCCCTGAAGACTGTATATTGTATGAATGAAGCTGAGATGGTAGACACAGCCCTGGCGATCCTGCTGGAGGTAAGGTCTCTGGGTCACTTCTTCACTAGAGTGGTGGAAGCTTCATGGGGAGAACCAGCCAAGGCCTGTGGTCACTGTCACAGGAGTGGCCTCAGACTGCCTAGGTAGGGTCTCATACCAGGTCAGCCCGTGCCTTCAGCAGCCCTGGCCTGCTCTCCCATTCCTGCTGCCCTGAGTCTTTCCCCACATGGGGTGAGGCCTGTGGAGAGACCTTTTGGGGCTGGGTCCTGGCCAGGGAGTGGGTGTGAGAAGCAGCACGCTCTCCGTTTGGAGTGACTGCGTGAAGTCGCATTCTCAGAACGGGCCCTGCAGGGGAAGATGCTGTCTCCTTAGCACTGAGTTTCCTCACTTCCTGGGGTGTAATAATTGGTTGTGTAGGACTCGCTAGTTGGCCAGAGGCTTGCATGCAGTCTGTTATCTCGGGAACCCTCACGGTGGCCCTGTGGTATAGTAACCTATGACACGTGGACTTGGCTTTGTTCTGGGATGGGCCTCGGGCCCACAGCAGCTCTGGGCCCCATCCATTCTCACTCTGCTTTTCTTCCATTGGTTTCCTCTTCTCTGTGATCAGCTGTTCCTTCCACCTATGACTGTTTCTCTCCCTGTTGAGTCCCAAGAGCCTGAGGGCTTTGTGTAGGCTGAGGAGAGGGTGTTATCCTGGGGTGAGAACGGTACCTGACCTGGTTACCCCTGGCTTTGTGGTAGCTTTGGCTGTGCCCAGTGCCACTGACTGGCCAACCAGGACTTGGGAAAATGAACTCATGCACTGAACCTGCCCTCTTCCCTGCTCAACAGGGCCGCACATGGGAGCAGCCTCGGGAAGAGCTGGCTGTGAGAGTCGCTGAGAAGGCTGAGCTCCGCCCCACTGGCCCCTGGTCTCCTCACACAAGTTCTGGTGGCAACAGTGGAGAAGAGGACAGTGGGAGTGACAGCCCTGCCCTGAGCCTCAGCCCTTGCCAGAGGCCGGGGACTTCCACCTCTGCCTGCAGCAGAAACCCTGAGCCGGAGGAGGAGGAGAAGGAGGAGGAGGGGCAAGAGGAAGATATGTTAAAGTACGTCAAGGAGATATTCTTCAGCTAAGGGATGAGCTGCCTGCTGGGCTTTCTGCTGAGTGAAGCTGGGCACACCTGGGGCTGCCGAGCTGGACCTGGTGAAAGTCATTTTAGCTCAGAAGCCTGGATGATGCTCTGTGCCTTGGAGACTCCTGAGCTATGCCTGCTCTTGGCTTAATGGATCTGGAATCCCAGGCCTTTAGGGTGTGAGGTCACCAGGTTCCAGGGGAAACAAGATCGTGGAGTTTAGCTTACTGGAACCAGAGATGGCTTGCTACTCTTCAGCACACTGGGGTGTGTAGCCTTTACTCAGTGCCATCTCGGGAAGCCTCCACCCCGACCCAGGCGGCCGTCTGTCAGAAGCACCAGGCTCTGCTTGCAGATGGTGAGCTGGACAGGCCTCCTCAGCTGCCACCTTCTTCCTGTGAAGTGTGAGTGGGACAGGAGCAGAGGACAGAGCACAGACAGAAGGCCACACCAGAGT
This sequence comes from Myocastor coypus, assembly GCA_004027025.1. NCBI lineage: Eukaryota > Metazoa > Chordata > Mammalia > Rodentia > Myocastoridae > Myocastor > Myocastor coypus. The sequence continues at coordinate 14,340 of PVJA010007511.1, read as the reverse complement.
CCACATTTCTGTCTGTATTTAGTATGGTTTTTGACAGGTAGAGAATAAAGAAATCATTCTAATACATAGAGGCTGAAAAGTATATAAAATACCCCATGGCGTAAGTAGTTAAACTTTTGGTTCTGAGTGGAGAAGGGAGGGGAACCTTGCAGTCCTGTTCCCTTTTTCTGCCCAGGAGTTGGTAATGTCCTCTCCCAAACTCCTGGTTCCATAGTGGTAGGGGCTGGCTGGCTGGCTGACTCCATGCTACTGCTTCCAGCCTAGGGACCTTTCCGGGGAACTGTTCAAGGCCACAGGGGCATCTCTTCATGCCCCCTGCATCTCTATTGGATCCCTCCACAGCACTCTTGGGCCTTTGAGAGCAGGTCACATGTCCACTCAGCACAGCAGGCGTGGGCACTTGCTAGCCAGGGCCTGGAGATGCTAAGGCGCTTTCAGCACAGTCTCCTTTGTTGCTATCAACCTCTACAGGACTCTGGTTTGGTGGTCAGGCAGATCAGCCTGGAAATTACCCCACAATGAGCCCCTTCTCTCTCCCCTATCCTGAGTTTAGAACAGAAATTGCCCAGGTGCAGTAATTAATACAAGAATCCACGTGACAGCTGCGTGGCTTTACAGAGTCTTTAGAAGGTCAGACTCCTACTCTAAGAAGCTGTGGGTGCCCTGCCACCCTGACCGGTCTGTTCCTTGACCTGAAGTCCCATGTGCTCCATGGAGGTCCCATCCGCCAGAACTTCCAGTTTGCATTAGCTATGAGACACATCTAGGAGGAAGGGCCAGCCCGTGCCCCCCTGCACTGGCTTGGATACCGGGATGAACCCTTGCAGTCGTCTCTGCCAGTAGATGGGACTAGCAGGTCTCAGGCTTGCTCTTGTCCACCGTGGTCCTCGAGTGGAATGTGACCATGGCCCTGAGCAGCAGGATGAGCAAGGCTTGGGCCAGGACCAGAGCTAGGAAGCCAGGCCCCAGGAGGGAAAGCCTGACCCACTTCCACACGTACCACAGAAGGAGGCCCAGCCCGCTGGCCAGCATCATGGAGGACATGGCCAGCAGCACCACAGCCAGCTGCCACTCTCCCTGGTTGCCTCTGCACTGGGCGATGACGAGAGGCAGCGGGACGAAGAGGGTGAGCACCAGCGCTCCATATGCACCAAGCCGGGCCAGTGCCAGGCCCAGCCGAGGCACCCCCAGGGCCTCTAGCTCCGGGAACTGGTGACATTGCAGGGAGCTCGTCACCTCGTCCCACAGGCAGAAGTTGTAGAAGCCGATCCTGAGGTTGGAGAGCTCTGCGAGGTTGCCCGCCTTCCAGACGAGCGCGTAGAACAGCAGGGCGATGACCACAGCCGTGAGGGTCATGATCCCCACGAAGGGCAAGTGCTCACCCCGCCACGCCCTGGAGGCGGCCATCTCTCTGGTGTCCTTTGCGGGGGACCTGCGGGGAAGTCACATAGGTGAGCCTGCAGCTCTCCTCCCCAGCTGCTGCTCCTCGCATCCCTTTTCTGGAGCTGCATCGCAAAGCCAAGGAAGACTCAGCCAGTCCGTCCCCCGCCACACCTGGTGCCATCAGGACCACTGCTGTCCCAAGTGAGGGTTCCCTGGGCCAAAGGCCCAACTGCAGGCCAAGCACAGCTGAGTTCAGAGTCCATGAGGGTTTTCTCAGAGCTTACCACCAGGGTGAAGGACAAGGTTCCCTATGGGAGCCCTGAAGGTGGAAGAAGACACTGCAGATCTGGTGGGACCACAGGACTCACCACGGCCGCCATGATCCCCCCAGGAGAGGTACAGGAGGTGCTCCTGGGGGCCACCTGTCAGTCAAGTACAGCCTGTCCTGTCCTGGGTGGTGCCAGCATTTGCAAGGCTCTGCAGTTTGGTGGACTCTGAACCCCGGGCAGGCCATGGCCAGGTTGTCACCTGCTTCTCTCTGGGGTTCATCATGGGGCAGACAGGTTGTCACTCGGGGTGAAGTTCCATAGTAGCATGCATCACTTTTTGAATGTCTATTCTTACAATAATTCTGCTGAACGGATAATGGAGGAGATTTTTAACCTTGGCGCAGACCTGCAACTCTAGCTGCTCAGAGGCAGTAGAGTAGCAGGTTCAAGGCCAGCCAGGCAATTTAGTGAGCAAAGAGAGGAGCCGAGGTGGAGCCGAGGAGTACAGGTCTCGTCTAGTATGTGTGAGGCCCTAGGTGCCATCCCTAGAGCTGCTCATAAGACCTTTCTCTCTCACCACACACATAGAATCATTTTTAATATTCCACCAATATTTTCTTACCTGCTGGTATATTTTCAGATAATCATAGTATTGAACATAATGCCATTTTCACCAGCTATTGTCAACAGTTTTCCAAAGCTGTTAAATCTTCTTTGAAAGCTTGGTCAGCACTTGTGTAATACTCCGTGTCATGGCATGGTCACTGCCCTATTTGCTGACAAGTTGGCTGCTGCCGCCACCCTTGCTACAGGGAAGCTGCCTGCCTGTGTGGAATGTGGCTGTTCCCAAGGCTACAGCTCCGCAGTCGCCATTGCTGGGTCCAGGGCAGTGTGAACCCTTGCTAGCTGCAGACCTTCCAGGTGTATACATGTGCGCCTGTTTCTTACACTCTCATTATTCAGAAAAAAAAAAAAAATCTTTTTACACTGAAGCATTTTCCACAGATTAGCCTCAGAAGCAGTAGTATGTACCCTGTGCCTTTATCTGTGTGTATTTCCTGGTAGGAATAAAACAGCTACTATGAGCTGGGCGTGGTGGTGCACGCCTGTAATCCCAGCACTTGGAGGCTGAGGCAGGAGGATTGCTGCAAGTTCGAGACCAGCCTGGGCTACCAAAGTGAGCTCAAGGCCAGCCTGAACTGCATAGCGAGACCCTGTCTCAAAAAGACTAAATAAATAAATAAATAAATAAATAAATAAATACAGTTATCTGGGGCCAGCCAGATAACTCAGTGGATTAAATACCTGCTTAGGCAGATGCAGGGGCCCGGGTTTGATCCCCGGCTTGCCATGCTGGCCCTGCCCCCAGCGCACCCTGAGACGGCGATTGAGACTGGGTGTGGTGGCACAAACCTGTAATCCCAGACTTGGGAGGCTGAAAACAGGAGAGAATCTCTATGAGTCTGATCTGTGTAGTGAGACCCTGTAGACTCTGTACTAAATACAGAAGGAAAAAAAAAAAAAAAACACCAAAAACGTGTGGGGGTGGCCAGGAACCCAGAACTCGGGCCTTGTGAGACCCAGTCACTGGACTAGAGACATCAAGTGAGCCCTGGTCTGGGACCTGGGGTGGGGCTCAGCAGTGACGTGAAGTATGGCCCTGGGTGGTCCTGGTGAGGATGCTGTGGGCCAGCTTCTCGGGACCCTGTCTGACAGCCCGCCTTCTCACAGCTGACTGGAGGTTGGCCTGACTCCGGACACACAGTGGGTTACAGGACTGCAAGGGACCAAGTGGAGAGACCGGTGTGAGCCAAGAAGAGAGAGAGAGGAGCAGAGGACAGAGCACTCACAGGCCCCAGTGGGTGCCAGCCACAGGGACAGAAACTTCTCGGCGGCCTTGTGTGGGCCTGGTGGCTGGTGATGAGCAGGGCTCATTAGGACAGCAGCGTCCCAGAACATGTGGCCCGTGCTTGGCCCTCAGTGGCTCCCCCAGCCTGAGCAGCTCTGTGGGGACACAGACATAGAAAGAAGGAGGGTAAAGGTTTTGTGGCCCAAGAGGCAGAAGACCCTTGTTTGAGAGGAGTTTGGAAACCCTTCAGGATCTAGCACTACCAAACCGTGCCTTAGTTACTTGTTGCTGGACTGACGTGATGGCCAATGCAGACCACGGTATGGGCAAAGGCCTGACGTATTTTGTATGATTTTACAATTTAAACAAATGTTGTAAAAGCCTGTGCTTGCATTTTTTAATCGACTGGGCATTTTAGGATGTGGCATGGATTGCCAGAGTGCAGTGCCAGCTCACATTGTGCCTTGGGCCATGTGGCGAATTTGCTGACACTGCCCGGGGAACGGGGTAGGGGCGTCGGGGCCCTTGTGCAAGTGACCCCTCCGTTTATCCCATTTGAGTCCTCTTACACTTGGGTGTGTAAAATCATTATGATTAAACATTTCTGACTTGGAGCCAGGGCTAGAAGGCATGCGTGGAAAGGGGCCTCCTGCTCGCTGCTGCCTCTCCCCTGCACACAAAAGCGCACCCCAGGCCCTGAGCTGGTGCTGGATCCCCTCCATCCTTTGGCATCACAGAGGCCCTGGGCCTGCAGCATCTGCCGAGGCCCAGCGCCTCCGCCCTGCCCTGCTCTGCAGGTGCAGCCTGGCTGCCTCCCAGGGGAGCCACCATAGACTCTAGCAACTTGGGGAAGGAGGGCTGGAAACGAGTCCTCCCTTCTTCCTCGGCACCTTTTGCAGGGACAGTATTGGACACTTGGCTGGAAATCTCACAACTTGCCGCCCCAAGAACCTGTCTTGTCTTTTTTTTTTTTTTTTTTTTAATTTGAGACACTTTCACTATGCAGTTCAGTTTGGCCTTCAACTTATTTTGTAGGCCAGAGTTGGCCTAAAGCTCACAGTAATCCTCCTGCCTCGGCCTCCCGAATCCTGAGATTATAGGTGTGCACCACCAGGCCCAGCTGGGGTTGGTTTTTAGCAATCCTGGCCATCAAGTTCTCACTGCAGTCAGCTTTTTTCATTCCCTTTCATGATAACCATGGCTTCCTGCAAAGGTCAGAGGGAGACCTCTGAGTCATCATGGCCATTTTTAGATGAACCCTTTCCTGTTTATAATAAAGCAACACACACTGACTATAGGAAATTAGAAAAGACTTGAAGAGAAGATGTTTACAGAGAAGATTAAAAGTCACCTATAGCTTCTAGTCGTAGAGACGACTACGCTTAGCACGTTTTCTTCTCTCATGTTTTGCTTACCTCGTGCTTCCCCCAAAATAAGACCTAGCTGGAAAATAATCAGCCTTGCAAACCAGAAATGGAGAATGCCAGCCTATCTCTGGTTCACCTTCCTTACAGAGCGGCCACTGAACAGGAAGACAGTGGTGTCGGGGGAGGCACAGGCGGGTTTTATGTTATGGCCGGCTCAGCCTGGGGGTGGGGCTGGCACAGTATGTGGGGCCAGGGATCGAACCCTGGTTCCTGCGATTGCCTAAGCTTGTCTAAGCAGGTGCTTTAGGCCGCTGAGCCATCTTACTGGCCCAACACTGGTTATTTTCTACTAGGTCTTATTTTTAGGAAAAGAGGGTAATTGGGATTCCATAAATGTGTTTGCGTTTCACTTTATGAACATCGTTGTAGCCTATCCATTTCTCAGTGCCATTAGAAAGGTTCCTAAGTGACATATGTAGGGGCTTCATACAGCTACATTGTGACGGAAAGTTTTTATAGATTTCTTCTTGTTTGTTTTTGAGATAGGGTTTTGCTGTGTAGCCCAGACTGGCCTCAAACTCAGAGCCATCCTCCTGCCTCAGCTTCCCAAATGCTAGGATTATAAGGTGCACTGCCATGCTGGGATTTCAATTATGTTTTATAACACAGTTTAGCAATGTTTTTTTTTTGGGGGGGGTGGTGCTGGGTATCAAACTCTGGACCTTGTGCTTGCCTCGCAGATGTTCAAGTTGCTGAGCAATCTCCTAGCCTTTTATAACACCATTTAATAATATCACAAATAGTGCTACAGTGCATAGGTTTGTGAGTCGCTTGACCTTTCCACTAACAGAATGACTATGTCTTTTACCTCCAGCTTTTCTTTCAGAGACAGGGTCTCATTGTGTTACCTAAGCTGGCTTTAAACTCTTGGGCTCAGTCCACTCTCCTGCTTCTGTGTCCAGAGTAGCTGGAATGTTAGGGCTGAGCCATTTCACTTGAGAATGTACGAAGGCTGAGGCAACTTGTCCCATGTAACGTTGCTTATTCTAAGTCTTCCGGTGACAACTGCCAAGTCATTACTATTGTTTTCTTTCAGAGTTAGTAGTTTATTTTTGTCTGTCTTTCTCAGGGTTAGTAGTTTCACATTTTCAAGTGATTGACAGCAGTCTGTATCTCTCCTCTTCTAAAATGCTACCTGCCCTTTTTCTCTCTTTAAATAAATGCATTTTGCGTTTTAGCTTTTGTCCATGTGAGTCCCTTGTAATAAAGGCTACCTCGTTGTCACCGCAAAGCGGAATTCTCTTACTGCACAGAGACTGAAAACTCCAGGTCCTTGTGAGGGTTGGGCCACGGGCACTGCCAGCTGTGGGGTGGCAGGGACTGAGGAAGGCATGGGTCCTGCCCAAAGGGAAGCAGATGCCCCTCGAAGGGAATGGAAGGCAGATGATTTCGGAGTAATTGGAGGTGACCTTCTATCTGTTTGATCATTTACGCATCTTGTTTCGGTGATCATCTTAATAGAAGACGCTGGGATGGTGGGTGTCAGAGGCACATTGTATCATTTAATTCTAAGTTATGTTCTTGTCAGTTCACGTTAAGCGGGAACCTTTCCTCGGGGTGTGTCAGGGGCCGTTAGGGTCAGTACATTAAACACTCTCTGACTGGCTGCAGGCAGCTCTTGGGGCATCTCCAGCCTGGGAACCTGGACACCAGACCGAGATGTGGTGAGCGAGTTGCAGGCCTGGTGCTGTCCTGGCTCTAGCTGTGACCACGCGTGTCTGCCCAGAGGGGCACTGGGAAGGCTGCTTGCCCACTGAAGATACCGAAGCAGCACTTGATTGAGTTGAAGACTCAAGACATCACAGTCTACGGTGTGCCTGTCCACAGAAGTGAGGCCCAGGCCCCAGTTTCCACCCTCAGTCACAGCTGAATCTTTTCCCCTCCATGTTAAAATATCTGTTAGCTGAACACTGTATAACTCTATTGATCATAAGCTTATTTATAACTTCTATTTATGTGTGCATGAGAGACGGGGGATTGAACCCAGACATTTGTACTAGGCAAAGTTACTAAATCATAATTTGAACTTGCAATCCTCCCACCTTAGTCTCCCAGGATGCCTGGGATTGTAGATAAATATCTATCTGTCACTGTGCCTGGCTACCACTTGTTATTTGTCACTTTCCTAATCAGGTCTTTAGTTAGCATAGTCTTATTCCAATATTTAGGATCCAATAAAACTTGTCTTTCCTCTCCATCTCTTATAAAACCACCCTATTCTCATCTTCTGATTCAATTTTCCTGAGTATCTGCCAGTATTCAGGAAGCAGACTCTATGAAGCTGGCCTTGCTTGGCTTCCCTACATACACCCGTGCTTACCCCCTCTGCGGGCTGCCCTTCCTGTGGTATCCCCAGGACCTTGCCTCCTCCCCTAGGGGGCAGCACCCTGCCCGGCACCGCCAAGAGTCTTCCTGGAGAGTGGATATTCCTTATCCTCATCTCAGTGCTCCATAGACCCTCAGCATCTTCTTCCCTCAGGTCTTCCTGTCACTCTGAGTCTTGTGGCCTTGGACATGTTGTCTCACCCTTTGCCCCACACCAGCCCTCTGTAAGGTGCCACCTGTCCCCTTCTGCTGTGAGACGAACACAAGATCTGCAAACCGGGGCCATGGTGAGTGTCACATATCTGTCCCGGTCATGCTGAGGAAGCAGTGATTCAGGGGAGAAAAAGGGAACTGAGGGAAAAGTGACAGAGACGGGGCCGGGGTGTCGCATGAAGGGAGGGAGCCGCTCAAGGAAGGAAGCTAGAACCACGTCTCAGCAACAGGCTTTGGCAGGAGCCACGAGAAATGTTTAGTGGAGGCCACCGGCCCTGGCTTCAGTCTCTGTGGCTAAACACATTTAAGATTAAGTGTATTCTTGACCTTGGTGTGGCTCTCACAGAAATAAAAAGGAAAGAAGAAAGGGCAATGTGTCCTGTTTCCTTTGGCGACAGCGTCTCTTGGGTGTACTAGGTGGTGGCTCCCTGGGCTGCCCAGTGTGCTCAGCGGTGGCCCTGCCTGCCACCAAGCATTTTATGGATGCTGCAATATTAGTTCCACTTAATTCTCCCAGGCAAATACAAACAGCTTTAGTAGCAGGAAGAGGATACCACTAGGAGACTGGGATACAAAGTTGGAAGTGAGTTTAAGCCCCTATGTGGACGACAGGCCACTGAAATAGCTCCCTAAATAGTTCTATTAATACGGACAGGCCTCCTGTTCATTGTTTACTAGTGTTAATTTCTCCAGAAGATAACTCAAGCTGAGGAAAAAACATTATAAGAAACTGTGAGGGATTAAAAAATACTCTCTAGAAGTGAGACAATGACTAAAGTGGGAGCTACTGCGGAGGCCTGCACCCCGGTGGTTCTGGGAGGCAGACATGGAGCAGGTTGGAGCAGTTGGAGGATCAGTGGTGCCAGAGACTGTCTAGCACTGTGTTTCCTGTAGTTCTAGAGACTCCCATCCTCCTCTGGGGTAGAGGCCACAGTCTCACCTGTCACACTTCACATGGCTCATTTTGGGGCAATCTCTTGAATCAGGGACCTCGAGCTAGCCAGAGACACCCTGGACCAACCAATGCCACCCTGACTAAGCTGGTATGCTTCTTAGGAGCTGGATGCTAGACACATTTTTAAGAAGACAACTGCAAAGTTTGAAAAGCTTTGGAAAGAAAATAAACTTTGAAGCAAGGAAGGGAATCTGGCAAGAAAAAGTAATGATTCTAGATGAAAGGGCCAGGCAAGATCTCTTGGCAGAAAGACGTTTGCTTTGAGGCCCGTAAGAGTTTCTCATTAATGACTGAGCAATGGATAAGTTTATTTGAAAAAGCAGAAAAACAAAATGAAAACCGTTTTAGGTCTTCACCTTATGCTACATACTGAGGTAATTTCATATAGGCTCAAGAACCCACGTTAAAAAAAAGTAGAAAAAAAATAAACATTTGCTTTAAGAATGAGAAAGAAGCTGGGTGTGGTAGTGCATGTCTGTAATCCCAGCACTTGGGAGGCTGAGGCAGGAGGATCAGTGTGAGTTTGAGATGAGCCTGGGCTACAAAAGTGAGTTCAAGGCCACCCTGAATTGCATAGTGAGACTATGTCTCAAAAAGACAAAAAAAAAAAAGAAAAAGAATGAGAAAGAATATTTTGAATTTAAAAGCAAATAAAACTTGTACAGGGCCAGTGAGATGGCTCAGCAGTCTAAAGTGCCTGCCTGCTTGGAAAGCTTAGGCAACTGCAGGGACTGTATGTCCATCCCTGGCACCACATGCTGTGCCAGGGCAGGCTAAGCCAGCCATAACGCAAATAAATAAATAAATAAATAAATAAATAAATAAATAAAGTTTAAAGAAAATAAAATTAAATTTAAGAAAAAATCTTGTACAGATTTCACTGCTTAAAGAGATTTCTACAGTTACACAAAACACAAAGGAAATGTCAGCAACCGTGAAAAAGGAGCCCAACAAACATCAATGACTAAATATATATCCAACGTGCAAAATCTTCATGCCAACAGTTAAAACATTAAACTTCATTAAAAATAGGCCAGAAAACTAAGACAAGAAAGAATGCAGTGGTCAACCAGCCATGAGAACCAATGCTTACTTTTCCTAAAGCATCCAAAGACCAGCCAAGCGTTATAGCTCAGGTGTTGCTTATCACATCTGTAGATAAATAAACCTGAAGAGTGACAAAACTGGATTTCTCCCAGAGATTGAAATGTTTGCAAATTTCCTGGGCAGTACTTTGGCATTATCTACTAAATAACTACCCCTAATAGTCGTATCTGTTTGACTTAGTAACCTCACTTTTATGAATTTGTCCTTAGGCAGAAATCAGAAATGAAATCAGCAATTTGTATATAGAAATGTTCATCACAGTATTATTTCAGCAAAAAAAGGGGGAAGCAACCGGAAGTCCTAATTTATGAAATAAATGGTGACCCATTAAGTTGATGGAACACCTTGTAGCTTTTGGGAAAGGCAGGTATAAAATTATACTTCAGTGTAAATGGATCTATATAAAAATGCCTAGAAAAAAAGAGGCCGAAGAGTTAGTTAAAACATGATGCTACCTGTGGCATTTATGGTTGGTGACTTTATTTTTTTTAGTATATATTTTTTTTAATTTTTTTTTTTGTCTTTTTGAGATAGGGTCTCGCTTTGCAGTTGAGGCTGGCCTTGAGCTCACTTTTGTAGCCCAGGCTGGTCTCAAACTCGCACCAATCCTCCTGCCTCAGCCTCCCGAGTGCTGGGATTACAGGTGTGTGCCACCACGCCCTGCTAATGGTTGGAGACTTTAAGCAGTTGTTGTTTTTTTTTCTCTTTTCCCATTAGAATATTTCCAGAATTAGGTACTATTGCTGTGAAAAAGTGGCAGTTATAAAACAGACCACCATAATCTCTGTGGTTACATAAAGGAGGGACCAAGAGGGAAAGATATATTTTTCTATTATTATTATTATATTTTTTGCAGGACTGGGGTTTGAACTCACAGCCTTGCAATTATTAACTGTAACATTAAATGAATCTCCAACATGGAATTTTTTGGGGGGTTGAGGGTGTAAGAAGATAATACTGAAATGTATTCCACTGTCCTGAAAGAGGCAGAAAAGAAATATATACTTGCCACTTATACGACAAACTCTCTGCTTCTTACAGGTGAAAAAGAAAAATGGAAGCTATGAAATTATTAGTGAAGCACTCCACATTTTAACAAGTCGTTTAAATATCTGTATCAAGAGAATTAAAATCCCACCAGGAGTTTCCTTCAGGGCAAGAGAAACCATGTACTCTCACTCAGGCTCTGAGAATCTCTTAGATACTGCTGTACTGCTTGAACCAAAACCCGCAGGTCCTTTGGGCCCTCTTGGGTGTACCTGAAGGTCTTACAAAGTCTTTGTGACTCTGAGTAAAAGCTCCGCCATTGCTAGTCAGTGACCTGCTCTGGCCGGGCAGCGTATGTGGATGGACGTGGTGTTCCCACAGCCACTGTCCGGCACCCAGTCTGTGTGCATGTTTCTAGTCCATTCTACCTCGGCTACCCAACTCATTTTGGGGGACAGAGGGTCCCCTCAGTAATGCTGAAGAGTGAAGGGAGGGGGAGTAGGAGATGGTGGGTGGATCACACAGGAAGGGAGAGGGAGGACGGGCACGCGCCTTGGCACCCATTTTCACCCTGTGCCCATTGTTAGGATGCAAATTCTTAGGAGAACAGACAGGGTTGGGGGCATGTGGGCCAGAGGAGAGGTACTCACAACAAGGAGGGCCAGAGCCAGAGGAACACTCATGGGAAGGGGCGGCAGGCAGCCAGGTCTGGGCGGCGAGTTGTGCTGCTTGTTGGCGTGGTAAGGTCAGGCTCCAGGCAGGAGGGCGCAGCGCAGAGGAATCGCAGCGGGCAGACGCGCTCCTGATGCCGTGCTGGCATTTGCAGTTGCGTCTGAGTAAACAACTCTCTGAGCTTTGGTACATTCGTGCTGATGTCACCATCAGCTGATTTTACTTTCGTTTCTTAAGTTGCCCATGACTTTTCAGAAATGAAGAATGTAAACAACTTCTTGTTCCCTCAGAATAGCCTGCCCACAAGGGGCCAACTGAGTGGGAGCCAGGTGAGGGTCGGGTTATGTCACATGGGGGCTCCAGGAAAGAGAAAACCCTAGATCTCCCAGGGACTGGAAGTCCCCGATAAACGCAGCCTGAACTGTCGGGTGGGAGGGACCTTCCAGACCCAGTCCACAGGCTCAGCGGAGCTGCAAGGTGGGGGTAGCGGGGTGGGGGCGACCCGGGTCATTTCCTATTCTTCCCTCTGGGAAGCAGCTCACCCCGTTCTAGCCCGAGTTCACCTGTTCAGAAATGAGTTTAAGGAGCTGTTCGTGGCACCTGCAATAATTTCTAAGAGGCTGAAGCAAGAGGACTGCAAATTTAAGCTCAGCCTAAGCCTTTGAAAGACTCAGCGAGACCCTGTTTTTGAAATAAAACATAAAAGCTTGGGCATGTAGATTAGTGCAAAGGCCCTGGGTTCAATCCCCAGTGTCACCAACAAAACAAAACAAAGCCAGAAACAAAAACCAGCGTTGTTACAATGACTGGCTTCTCTGGTCATAAAACTTCATTTTCTTAGTGAAACTTCATTTGCACTAGGGTGCATGTTGTAGCAGTTTATTGATTTCACAGTAAGAACAGAAGAAAGCTTTTATTTTGAGATCAGAAGCCCTTGTTTTTAATGTTATTTATTTATTTCTGTTATGGCCAACTCAGTCTGCCCTGGGGGTGGGGCTGGCGCAGCATGTGTTCCTGCCGGGGATCAAACCGCTGTCCCTGCGGTTGCCTAAGCTTGCCTAAGCAGCTTTAGACCACTGAGCTGTCTCAGCAGCCCAGAGATCAGAAGCCCTTGTGGACTAAATGAAGTTCAGTGTTAAAGAGCTGTCTTAAAAACCTGTTGACCATTCAATGGATTAAAATTCACAGTGATGGACAGATGGAATATTAGGTTGAGAGCCAAAATTATCTTGGTTTATTTCAGGTGCTTTAATAACTTTGGTACCTGACCTAATGTTCTAGACACTGTCTAGACCTATCTCCAGGTCTGAAGACCTCAGGCTTCACTGACCCTAAAGCTGAAAAGTACAGAAGAGATTCCCTGCTCCACCTCCCAGTGCCCCCACCAGTGTAATGGGGAAAATGTGTTGCTTCCTGCCTTTTTGTTTTGAGACTATAAAAGCAATAGGTTTTTGATGGCATAGCAGAGAGAACAGGCAGAAGGAAAAAGGGAAAAGGACTTTATTATCTTTGAGGATGGGGAGAGAATCTGGGGGAGATGAGGAATTCTCTGGATTAGAACAAAGGGAGGCTGAGGCTTTTATGGCCTTTTGCCAGGGATGGAGTTTGAAGGGGATGTCTAGATATACCCGAGGGGACTGAATGGGGGTCTTCCCTGAGGTGGCAGGAAGGGTGAAAGGAAATTGTGCCCTGGGCTGAGTTGGAGAAGAAATGGGGGAGGGTGGCCTCTGGGAAGATAAGCTGTCACTTTAAGGGCTTCAGCCATATTGGGTGACCACCGTGTTTCAGCAATTTATACTTGGGCCAGAACCTATCAAAAAGCTCACGTAACCTCTTCCTTGGTGCAGCAGGTAATTTGAGTTCTGTGTTCTCTGGCCACAGTCACTCGTGTCTATCTTAGAATAAACTGTTTTCTTATTTCCTGTAAAGCAGAGTCATTATTTCATGTTGACAGACTCCTGGTCAGAGTTTAAAAAATCACATCCTGTGGTGAATCCTTCAGGGCTCCTCTCCTTTTCCCCTGGCCCCTACATGTGCCCAGAATCTCACTTCACCACTCTCCTGGGGATTTGCTTTGCCCCTGTGCTAGGTCAGATCTCCTATTGCTTTACCACAGGTCCTTCCTCTCTCCCTGGCTCTCTCCCTCCCTCTCTCCCTCCTTCCCTTCCTTATTTCTTCCCTTGTACTGGGAATCGAACTTAGGACCTTGCCCTTGCCAGGCAGGCGCTGTGCCACGGAGCTATATCCCTAGCCCTTCTTTGATTTATTCAACTTCAGTGACATAGGAGTCCAGTCGCGTCCTAAGAAGTGGACACGTCACAGTTAATTTTTTGAGAACTCACAAAACTAAAAATACCTTTGTTCTACTCGCAGAGTTGATCAAAAGTGGAGGCTGGGAAGATAGCTCGGCAGCGGCAGCGTAAGAGCACCATGCTTTTCAGGCCCCTAATCCGAGCACTAGGGAGGCTGAGACAGGAGGATCACTACATGCCCAAACTGCATAGTGAGACTCCGTATAGAGCTGACTAAAGTTGGACACACATTTGGGGATGAATATAATACTCCCTTATAACTGTGAAGGCCTCGCTCTGTTCCACGTAGCTTTCCTGTTACAGTGGAATAGTTTAAAGTCATTCTGCTAGTTGCCTTCCACGGTGGCCTGCTGTCCTCCTGTCTGCTTTGTGCCTTAGAAGTACATGTAGTGAGCCGGGTGTGGTGGCTCACGCCTGTAATCCCAGCACTTGGGAGGCTAGGCAGGAGGATCATTGTGAGTTCGAGACCAGCCTGGGCTACAAAAGTGAGCTCAAAGCTAGCCTGAACTGCACAGTGAGACCCTGTCTCAAAAAGCAAAAAAAAAAAAAGAAGTACATGTGTTTTTTTTTTTTAGATTTTTAAAATTTTAATTAATTAATTAATTAATTTTTATTTTTATTCTTTTTTGTCTTTTTGAGACACAGTCTTGCTGTGCAGTTCAGGCTGGCCTTGAGCTCAGTTTTGTAGCCCAGGCTGGTCTGGAACTCTCACCAGTCCTCCTGCCTCAGCCTCCTGAGTGCTGGGATTACAGGCGTGTGCGACCACGCCCAGCTTTTAAGATCTTTTTTTTTTTTTCTTGTTTCAGAACTTTTGTTTGTTTATTTATTTATTTTTATGGCC